>JASVER010000079.1:3924514-3941290 GCA_030449065.1 Oceanodroma leucorhoa
AGAGGAAATGGCCTCAAGTTGCACCAGGGGAGGTATAGATTGGATATTAGGAAAAATTTCTTCACCGAAAGGGTTGTCAGGCATTGGAACAGGCTGCCCASGGAAGTGGTGGAGTCACCATCACTGGAGGTGTTCAAAAAACGTGTGGATGTGGTACTTGAGGACATGGTTTAGTGGGCATGGGTGCTGGGTTGATGGTTGGACTTGATGATCTTAAAGATCTTTTCCAACCTTAATGATTCTATGATTCTAGGAAGGAAGGAAGGAAGGAAGGAAGGAAGGAAGGAAGGAAGGAAGGAAGAAAGGAAGGAAGGAAGGAAGGAGGGAAGGAAGGAAGGGAGGGAGGATTAGTTGAAAGAACTTGGAAAACTGAGTATACTAAGTGAGTACACGAAGTAGTCAGAGAAAAAAAGATGTTTTCCAGAGGGAAAAAACCAAACTTCTAGTGTTTTTTTCTTTATGTCCTAGAGTTTCTTTCCCCTAAAAACAGGATTTATCCGCACAGAAAGATCTCTCTGGCAGGAAGCCTATTTCCTAGGAAAACACTTGTTTCTCTACAGGTTCCTGGGTGGTGTTTTTGTTTTGTTTTGTTTTGTTTTTTATCCCAGAATCTGAGGTTAGCCAATCATTAAACTACATTAAATAAAAAAGTGCTTCTRCTTCATTTTGCACTCAGTCAAAACAAAGATTAAAGAGGTTGCATTATCACTGTGAAAATTCACTAAGCTATTTTTTATCCTACARTACAGGATTGTAAACAAAATAGTTTCATGGTATGCATTTCATCTATAAATGTTGAGAAATTTCAAAGCTAAAACCATAAAGTTTTGGTTTTGCTTCATTGAAGTGACCTGTATTTTGACATCACATCAAGCAAAAAAATCCACTTTTACTGGCAGTGTGTGGAGAGGCTGTCTAATGGAAAGAGGTCTGACCTGGGCTTCAGAAGATCTGTATTCATTTTCTCCTTCAGCTACAGACTTGGTGTGATTTCATCTAACAAATACACCAAAWTATAGCACAAAGGTAGAAATATACAGCGAGTTCATAGAATCAAACCAGAATTTGCAAGTGATACAGAGACAGTTCCCAATAGACTGGCATAATACATATTTAAATAAAAAATAGCCCCTCCAAGGGTGTTTAAGACTTACAGCCACTCCTAGTATCCAATAGAAAGTTTTTAATTTCATTTTCACTCTCAGACTCCATCTAGGATTAGAAAAAAAATCAGCTTGTATTGCTTGAAGCTAGGATTTGCATGACTGTCAGGAATTTTACTTTCTCCCGAGAATTCTGCAGACTTGGGAGGTTTGGATGTGATCCACAGGAAAGGTTCAGCTCTTGGAAGCCTAGCTGAATATCACTGATTATTTGGCTACATAATGAGCAAGGGAGACCTTTGTGAGATGTCTAATAATTCTTACTGACTCCAAGCCTTTGGGCACCTTTTCTTTGTGGCATCAGTATGCAAGTACATACCAAGACTTGCTCAAAACACATGCTTGAAAGTTACATGGAACACAGAAGTACAAGTCTGAGTAATTTAAAAGTTACATGATACTTTGAAGAACCAAGCACCTTCCTTTGGTGTCTCACTGATGCCCACCATTCGTTGGGCTGATGTGAAGTAGCTCACCCTCCACTGAATAATGAGGGCAAATCTGAACATGATTCAGTGATGTGTTGGGGAAACCTAAGCAAGTTCTGAGTTAGGTAGGGAGAGAACAAATGTTGGAAAGAGTAGTTACACTGAGACAACGCAGGGGCTTAAGTTGGTAACCCTCTATATCAGCACCTTGCTGATGGTGTCATCCCGCTTTCAGTTCTCGAGCCAGCCTGAGGAGTTCTTCATCGTGCCCATAACACAGAGCAAGCGTACTCTGAATTTCTACAGCCCTTGAGGCATAAACTAGATAGTCCTCTAAGGACATGTCCATCTTTTCCTAGCCTAGGTATGGTCCAGGCTCTGCAAWCAAGTGAAAAACTTCTTTCTATCTCTCTGTACTGATAGCCAAGCTGGAAGGAAGAGGTATCTATTTGATTCAAAAACAGATTGGAAAGYGGACAGTTTAGGGAACTAAAGCACAAAGAAAGAGCAGTAACCCCGGAAATGGTACACTGAGAGTGTAGATTGAGATTGGGTACAGGGAGGTAGGCGAGCCTGGTACTCTGTGTGCATCGCAGAGGTGTGGGACCCAGGAGAAGGGTGTAACAACACTGTAGGATCAGGAGTTAGTGTGGAAACAGAGGGCAGATAACAAGCAAGAGGGAACAAGATGTACTGGGAGAACAAAATTGGTTAGACTGATTGATTAGGACTAATAGAAGTGTGAAAAAGCAAATCTTGAGTTACTGAGGGGAGAAAAAAAAGGATTCAGGAGGAGGTATTGAAATTGAATAAGAAAGGAGGAAAGTGGAAGGCTGAGAATAGGAGGGAGGAAAGAGACTTTCTGGGCAAGACGTCTGGGAGCAGCACTAGGAAAGACTGGAACAATATCCTTGCGTTGTCAGAGTCATAATAAATAGGGAAAAATGAACAGTTCAGAAAGGCTGATATTTTTGCTCATCCAGCCAACCCACTCATACTAGTGGTGGTGTCTGAATGGGGAATCAGTCAGTGCTTGGTACTATCAGCCCACGCTGATAGTCTGCACACCCATGAGTAATTGGTTTACTAGCATGTTGCTCCTTCCTTTTCACATCCTGCAGAGACTCCACCAGTGGGAACTCTGCAAGCCACATTTGCGGCATAGAACCTCATGGGGCTTGCAAAATATGTGCCAACCACCCCTTAAGAGGAGTTTCTCTGCTATTGCGGTTATCCCTCATTTTAGTGACGGGAGTCTGTGAAATGTAACTAAAGTTTCCAATGCTACCAATGAATCATGTAGGTTTTAATACTATGCCAAGGAACGAGATTTTGGTTTTTATTAATTTCATTCTTGAAAATCTAGTAAACTACATGCAAAAATCCTCCCTAAAAACATAATTATAATAAGATTACAAAAATCAGGCATGCAATAGTTAAATGCACAAGAAACCTTAAATCATCTTCTTATTTTCTCGCCCTCCACCCTGCAGTGGAATACAGCTGGAGTTCGTTAATATTTTTTAAGCACGTAGAATGACAGAAAATCCCATATGGAAATAAACAGAAAATTTTGGCTAGATAGAGTTCAGGGAAAAAAAAAAAAATGCCACACACTGCATAAGAAAGAGGAAACAACATACTGTATCATTGCAATTCCGGACCAAGTGAGACCAAGTCATTCAAAAAAATACTATATGATCACATAATTAAAGACCTGTATATATCTGTTTATTTAAGGGGACACAAGCAACTAAAATTCTCTGGAGAGCTTAACATTCTGTTTGTTAATATTATTCTTTCAGTGGAGCTTGGGATGCAGAGGACGGATAACTATCTCTGCTTGTGACCATGTGTGTATATGTATTACAAGTAGTTACTAAGTTCAGCATCAATAGATAGTGCTTTGTAGCTTGTTTCCCATGTTATTTAGGATATATGACCTATTTCAACATCTGCAGATGGTTCCTGTGGCAGCCTTTTACCTCAGCTTTGGTATGGGGAGGCAGATGCAGCAGCTTAGTCTTGTGCTACAAAGGCACCTCCACAACCACTTAAATGTTAGAAACCACACAAGGCAAACTCAGAACTGTCTCCCTCTGATATCTCATTGAAATGACATCATGACACATCAGAAAAAGGAAAAGAAGAAAAGTATATTTCCTATTTCTGGGTCCACTTAATTTTGATAACCAAAGGGAAAGGTGTAAGGGCACCAAATAGTGAAAAACTTTGTTCTCTTAGGACAATGCAATCATCTAAGGACATGGCTGAAGGATGTTCATCTACAAAGCAAGAATTACCACAAAACACACTATATAAATTTTTGTCAATGTCCTTACTCTAGATTTATATGAATGCATACATTTAAAAAAGGCAAATAATACCTTCATATGAAATACAAAAACCTCTACCAAGGAAATGTTCCACTTTCTAAKATTTCTTCCCATGAGGTCAAAACAAGAAAATAGAGCATCCGTGACAGGTGTTTCCTGTAATGCTTAATTTTACAGTACGAAGGCACTCAGCCTCTAGAGTGTAAGGCCCTCTACAGAATAGATCTGCCACCTGAACAAATTAAATACAGGGTTGGTCTTTTTTCAAAAGGCATTTCTGATTAATGTTGACGGATCACCGTGGAGCTGATGATCAATTAGTTAATGTTTGTACAGTACTTTGGAGATGTAAAACTCTATAAGTACTGAGCATTGCTATTATTACAAGTACACTTCAAGATCCTTAGGTAACTGTTGGGAGTACAGTAGACACGATCTTAATCTATTAATAGCCCTTTATAAGTGCAGTTGTTCACAGACTGCCAAAACATCCCTATTGTAGTATAATTCTTTTTTCTTTTTTTTTTTTTTTTCCCAGATAGCATGGGTGTCATGAATGTTAATAGCAAGGAAGCAAAATTGCTCCTGTCATCTTCTTCCTATTTTTGTACATACAGTATACGAAAGAGTCTGTCTCCTTAAAATGACAGGAGAGAATCACATCCCCCTAAGACTCCAATCATCTGTATAAGGTCTTTAATTTGGGATTTGAGTGCCAGATAATTAGTAGTAGAGGTAGAATCACACTGCTTTGTGAGTCCCATGGCCCAATTAGTAAATCAGATTGTAAAAGGTTACTAGAATGGGCCTTTAATCTTACCAGTATCTTATTGCTATTGCATGTGGTAGACAGAGCATTGTGTATCGGGGACAGGAGGAAGGAGAAATTTAGTATCATAGCAGATAATCTGCTGATGTAAATTGGTACAACTCCTTATTTACATTTACTGGGAACTTGGCTCCTGGCGTTGTAGACACTGTACATAGTGTCTGCAAATTGGTCTCAAGTAGCCAGTGAGGGTAACTGGAAGTCTACCCAGCGAGGTATGTGTGCAATGAAAGGCAAAAAATAATAATCCAAAATCAAAGAAGCAACAAGCTTTCCAAGCAAAAGTCAGTGTAAACTCWATTAAGGTCAGGGAAGAAAGAGCAAGAAAACAATTAGGGCAATAAAAATGTATTTTTGGGTCATTCTCCCATTTGTTCACATGAAGGCATGCACAACCACACCTTCACACCCCCAAGTGTGTGCCAGTGTTGGTAATTTYGGAGAGAGGGTTTGCCAAAGGGGTGCATTCAGAGACAAGATGGAGCTGCAGGTAAAGGTCATCACATGTTTAATTTGAAGGCCATGAGGCTCTCGCTGTCCAACCTGCCCTAGAAGGACCTCACACCTGAAACGGGGCCAGCAGGAGCTGGAGGGACTTGCTGCCAGTCTGCACTGATGGGAGGGAAAGTGACTGTCAGAGGTACCCAGAGTGTCACCCAGCATCAACAGAGTGCCAGCAGGATGGGTCCGGAGAGGGGCACCCCATCGGTGCCATGGAGGTTGGCACTTCCAGATGTGGAAGAGGTCTGAGGGGGGAAGACAGGCTGGCAGAGGTGGTCCAGCAGCCTTTACCCAGCGCAACACTGCATGGTCCTGAGCAACCACTTCACCTTTGTTCCCTGCTTGCTCCTTCTGCAAAATGGAGGTGACAGCTCCGTGAAATGCTGCATGAATATGAAGTACTAGCAATACTAATTCTGTTTACAGGAATATTTGTTCCTCTTAATGTTACGGAAGCCTGCTATTAGTCTCCAGCTCTCATTTATTTTTGCTCAACACTGTCCACACAATCACCAGTTCTCATTATGAAAATAATTGCTGCCTGTATCACTGTGTTTTTGTTTGATAATATATTTAATGTTCAGGAGGGCCTATTAAAATTATCTAGTCTGACCTCCCACACAGTGCAAGCATTATATTCTCACCGAGCCATTCTTACAACAAATCTCACAGTGAAACTATTGAAAATAGCAGCATATGTTCATGGGCCAGGGTGCCACTGTACTAGACACATAACAAGGGATCACTCCTTCCCTGAAGAATTTATAATTTAACTGGGTCCTGCAGTAGGGTGAGAGGGAAGAAATGTGGCTGTCCTTAAGATTATTAAGAGAGTCTGTGGAATGCCCAGAGAATAAATCTTCTAGCTCCCAGTGTATTGTTTTACCCCCATAGACATCCTTTTTGTGATGAATAAAAGAAAAAACTTCTTTTGTTATGGTAATTCTGTCACCTCTTTTTTTAATCAGTGTAATTTTTTAAGATAATATTAAATTTATTTCCCGAGAAAGGAGTCAGACTTCAAGTCCTCTTCTTAAGCTGAAGTCCTTAAGAACCTCTGCATTGGTGTCACGGGATTTCTGCCTCTGCCGTGGTCTGATCTTTCCCGATATTATACACCACCCATCACTGTCATTGCCAGCAAAGCAGCCTCATGAAAATGGAAAGCSTCCCATGTTAATTTTCAGAGCTGTGCTCTCAACCTGCTACACAGGGCATTAGCCTCACAACTCCCATTAGCCCCCCCTGTGTTGAGTCAAGAATCAAGTCTGCAAAGGACGTCAGGCATTGTATGCTCGCGGTAATCAGATTTGCTGGTCACTTAGACCCAGCTGCACTTAAAAATGTGTGTTTAGAATAAAAACTTCGGATAGTAGCAAAGCTGAAATACTTGACAGCAGTTTTGTTTCTTTTTTTTAAGGCCACGTAAAATATACTTTAGATGCCAACGTGCAAGGAGAATCATCCCAGATTGCTAACGCGGTGTTGGAATTTAAGTAGGCTTTTACCAGAGCAGATGTTGATCCTGTCACAGCAATTAAACTTTCCAGTTAGGCTTTCCTGCATATGCGGAGTTATTTTTATGATTGTTTSTACTGTCCCGAGGCCACAGTCTCTATCGAGCCTCTGTTGTGCTGAGTGCCGGATGAGTACAAATAAAGRGACAGTCCCTGCCCTGTTGAGATTCCAGTCTGCAAAATAATGTCATTACTTCTCGGCTCGGTGTCACAGTTCAAGGAGAAGCACCCTGRCTGGAGGGGAAATAGCTGAAACTGCAGGAGATGGTCCGTCTTCCCCCTTTCGCAGAGGAACATAACACATAATAACAGCCGGCTCTTTTCTCTTCACCCCGTGCTCCCTGCTGTCAAACTCCGCTCGCTGCCGTGGCATCTGACAAGCAAACCTTTCCTTCAGCCTCACCTTGTAGTTTTTTACAGGAGCACATTATTAGCAACATAAATTATGGTCTGAGGTCAGTGTTATCGAGCACATGGGATTAAAATTGCGTACTTTAAAATAAAAATGTCAGTCTGGCAGGTGCACGTGGCCAGCTCTGGGGAATATTTTTGACAAATATGAGACTTCTTTGAAAAATGAAGTTTGGAAGGGAGAAGTATTTGCAAATTTCGTTCAAGTTTGATTAATTAAGAAGTTATTAGGAATATTTTTTCCTAGATATTCCCACATTTCTTTAAAAAGACCTATGCTGAAAAAAAGAAGGGTACATGAAAACTTTAAATGACAAATATTATGGCAATAAAATAGAGCATTCCACCTGAATTAAAAATGAAATATATGAAGTTTACCCAAAACAAAGAAAAATATTTGGGTGAAAAATATACATGGAAAATAATATTCTTTAAGCTCTACTCCCATCTTAGCTTTTTGGTTTCTTTCAATGACCAAGCCTCAGAAATGCTGCAGCCGTGCAGCTCTGTTTATTTCTTGAATTTTAGGACCATTCTTGTTTAAATGACTGGGAAAAGAGTTTCAGGGAAAGGTCATTTGTATTTGGAATTGTCCAGACACAAATTCCTGACTCCAAAACAAAATTATAGAACGGTTAAGGTCTGAGGTCGAGTTTGAGTTCCTCTCCAGATGCAATTCAAACCCCATGGGCTTGTGCAGTATATTTAGATTTGCAAATACAACAGACGGAGAGCAGCTATTTAGATTATTTCAGGCTGGCAGTGGGGCTGAAATGAATATTTCTTATCTAGGTTTGAAGGTACTGCACATGTTATAATTAGAGCTGTAAAAAAAAGTGGAGGTCTTCATCTCTTCCAACTGACATGGCATCTCTGCTTGTTAGCCGTTTATTAGCTGTGAAGTTGCCATTAAAAATTTGCATTGCCCAAGACCATATGGAAACTTCAAAGTTCAAATGACAGTACAGACCTCTTGTTTRGCCGTGGTACACTGCCTAGCAAAATGTGATTTTTTTTTTCCAGTGTTTGAACTAACMTTTTGTACGGTTATATTGACACCTTATGGAGCTGGGACTCCAGCACATCAGCAGAGYACCACGCAGTGTCCACGGGGTAGCAGGGACATTCTTGAATCCTTTTTTTAGGGAGTGACACCACTGATGGTCATAGATCACTCTGCTTTCTAAGTTCCTCACCCTACTTCCCCTGGACCTTAGATGGCCAAATCAAAAATGACAAACTAGAACAAGTCACTCAAAATTATTGTAAGAAGGTTTAATTCTACTGTTTCYTCTCATTTCTTGTGTCTTCTTGGTAATCCAGAAAAGAACAGCAAGTGTTACTCTGTGGTGAGGGGCTGATCCCAGGCAGCAGGGGTAGAAATTTCTCTTTTGATTAGYGATATTTCTACTTTAATTTGTACATGCACAGACTGGAGTAGATCACAGAGAGGCAGTAATCTGCTTTCTGGACTCACCTGAGGGCTCTGGCAGCTCTGCAGGGTGTCACCTCCTGGAYGCTCTCAGTGGCTCTTGTTAGATTATTTCTGCTAAATACTTTGCAACCCTCAGCTCTCACTTAGAGCCTTGCACTACTTGTCTCTTAGCTTGCACCTGAGGATCCAGCCCTGAAGTACATCATTTTTTCCCCAGACCTATTGTTTGATGCTGACACAAACAGGCAAGTTACAGAGGCAGGAGGTCAGAATGACACAAAATTGCAGGCACCTATTCATTGAGGTTTGAACATTCAGCAGACAGCTATCTGCAGCTCTGTTAGTCTTCTGCTATTTCTTCAACAAAATTAGGGAATACAAATTTTTGCTGAACATCAGGTCTATTTTCTATATTCAGAAATACATTGCACACCAATTGTAAAGTGGAATACCAGACCACTTGGTAACAGCTAGAGTCCTTTAGCTTACCATCATGAAAAAAGCATACTKGGTAGGACAGAGGGCCCCCAAGGCTGTGCAAAAGCAGTCATAAACATTAGCCATAGATGAGAACAGCGGAGAAATTCCAGACAAACATTCTGGCTATGATCAGACCACACATGTATTTTCTGATAGTGCAAGAGACTATTTCTGAGAAGCTGTGATTGCAAGATTACAGCTGGATTTCGCTGACAGCATCTTTGGCTTTTTTCTTCCTTCTACAATCATTGCTAAATATGAACAAAAATTTGCTCCATTGTCCATAATTTGAGGCATATGAAATGAGAGTATAAGGCAATGAGAGTATAACGAAATGAGAGTATAACTAAGCAAAAAAACAATGCTGTAGGGGTTGGAGYCCCTGTTCCAGTAGCACGCCGTTCATTTTCTCTGTATATAACAACCCTCCTGCTCTGTCTCCGAAGTATTCACCTATTTTCCCCAGGTTTCTCAACATTTATATCAAAAAGTTCCAACTGACCTGTCGACACCSCAGGGCCCTAAGTCATTGGTAGTCCATGCAAGTAGGACTTCTACGGTCATGTTAGCCAGAGCTGAGGACTGACAACTGCATGACAGTTCCTCCTGTGGTCCAAGCCAACCCAGGAACTGTTCGCACACACTGACTTAGGTCTGTGACTCGCTAATGAGTCCCACTGTGCCCTCACTGTTGTTTTTAATGCTTTCAAAGGACTGACTTACCCATCGAAGCAGGTTCTGTAATTACACACCTAAGCCAAACCTGCTGGCTCACGTTCCAGCATCGGAGAGGGCCACGCGAACATGATTGACTCCACTGGGGCAGGCAGAGTTTTCCTTCACAGAYGTATAGTTGGGACCAACTTTCACTCCTCAGTCTTTAGAGTTTTGTTGCTGGGAGGAATGCAAAAATAAATAAATGGTCATGGCTTCACCTCGCAGGGCTGCAAGACCACTTGCGTGCACTGTCTTGCTTGCCTGAAGCCCCTGGCGAAGCACAAAACCATGCGCTGTATGCGAGCTAAGGTGAAATGCAGGCTTGATTTGCTGGGTGTGGGCTACCTGTGTAAGGCTTTGCCTTCCAATAAGGCCTGTGAGTGTAAATTCAGTGAGGCTTGTGCTTTGTTCCAGCATGGGAATGGATTTAGTACGTTGGATACGGTTTCAGTTTTATAACCAATCCTTGCTGTGCYGTGACTTCAATTTTCGTATCAGGGAGCGTATGAGGGCTACACAAGTTCAGTGGTTGTTGGAGTGGAAACACAGCTATTTTCTGTTCCTCTGCTAGCCTGGTGACCATTCCTATTCCCACATTGCTGGGGTATCCCACAACAGTCACTGTAAGGTTTGCAAGCCATAGTTTTCTATCCCCAGATAGTAGAGTGACTGGAGATATACAAGTGGAGACACCAGCCAAAATCCACACCAGCCAGTGCAAGCCGGCCTGTTCCAGCATTTTGGGGTTTTTTTGTATTCTTTCTTTTTGATACAGACTCACATCACTTTTAATACAGGTTTCTGGGCAGTGCTAAACAAAGGAAAATTCTACTAATATGCAATTATCTCCACTGAAAAAAATATTCAAGAGTTTAAATGCTCTCTTTTGTTAGATCTTCTTTAGAAAATTTACCTTTGTGGATATGTAATAAAATGGGTAGGCAATATCTATGAGAAAGCTGAGTTTGCCTTTAGGGAAGAATTAGACAATCTAAAAACTCCTCTCTGAAATGTCTCTTTTGTTGAGCAGTTGAAGCTGGCATAATTAAGCAGTGTTTTGTTCTCACACAGGTTTGTTTACATTTTAGAAAATGCAATGGAACAATTAAAATTTAATAATATGGTAAATAAGATCTGAATAATTTATTCAGAGCAAATAAAATGAATGTTGATGATCACATTTTTTGAGACTAAAAGAAAAAACCTGACTTCTAAGACTGTATAGAATTTTTTTCTTTTGTTTGGAACAAACATGTTTATATTGGATCCATCATCAAAGAAGAAAATACAAGTATTTCTATTTAGGGACAAAAGTACATGTAAAGCATGAACTCATTTGGAATTAGATAAACTTGAATAATATAGAAATTATGAAATGGCAAATACTGATTTTGAAATATCATGTGCCAACTTCTTCCTAAAAGTAATTTTATATATGTGTACTCTGTTGTGTACTTATGCATTTCTTTATACTTTTGCAATGGAAATAATAGAAAGCCTGATTTTTTGCTATTAACAGTAATAGGATCTGTACCATTAGCTTCAATAGTGCATGACCAAGACTATTATTATCATTATTTGTTACAAAGGCATTTAGAAGCTCTAAATAAATAAATAAATCAGAATCACATTGTACCTATGTATAAAGGCTTACAAGTTAACAGAACGCTTTGTTATACAGACTCTACTACTTCTGATGAAAGCCTTTTTTCCAACAGTATGTATTTAGCTTTTTCTCTGAAAAAGGCTTAAATAAGTCAAATGATGCATCTTCCACTCACTCTGTAAAATATTTTCTATCTCATAATTATGTACTTACACAGTCAGTAAAGAAAGTCTTGTTTATTTTCCTCCAAATTTATTGTTTTTAAATACAGAGGAATATTTTAAATACAGAGGAATTGCTTTGTGTGATTTGCAGCTCAAATTAGTACACTCAGAAAACATGTTCATGGATGGCTGCTTAACTCCACAAGTCCTGGGTTCCGGTGATTCATGGGCCAAAAATAAGAAAGAAAAATTGTTTGGCCATTTTTAATATAAAAGAATAACAGCAGAGCGTGCCTCGATGAAAAGCAATAGGAACAATCCTTCAGAACTTAGCCTAATCCTGCCCTCAACATCCAACAGCCCAGTGCTCTAAATTTAAAGCATGGCCATGGGTTTGAGAGGATGTCTAGTCCAACAGAGTAGAATTATTGCTGCAACTCCAGGGAATGCAACAGTAACAACTACTAAACCCATAAAATACAGAGTCGAAGACATATGTGGACCATCTGAGGTTTAACATTTCCTGCAACCTATGGAGAATGCAATGCAGTGTATAACCAGGTCCTGTGTCGTGGCTGGACTGAACTGAAAAGCAGATTTCAAACAGCATAGCAGAACCCCAAGAAACATAAAAAATGGCTGAGTGCATGCCGCGTTTTGTAATTGAAGGGCTTAGTCTGTCTTCCATACAACCTGAATGTTGTATTGCTTATTTTTGTCGATTCTTATATAATAAGAAAGAAGAAAAACTGAGGCCAGTAGCGTTATTTCAAGCTACCAATAAAAACAGTGAGTCTCTCAGACATCTGCTCAAATTTCGGGGTTAATTTCTGTCCTTGCAATAGGCTGTAATATACACTATGTGACATCCACAGCAACTGACAGAGTTATTCATGTAAATAATGAAAGAGAAAATAAAAGAACCAGTATGATRGTACAGAATGAGAAATATGAATAATCAAGATGAATACCCAGGATCAAGATACAAAGAGATGACAGGAAAAAGGGGCAAGGAAAAGGAAATTCCAATCAGATTTTACAACACCAGCGAGTACTGTTTGGTGACATCTTCAGCCTGCTGAAGAAGTGTCCATTTTGAAGTTACTGTCTTTCTTGCAAGAGTGACATTTTTGCTGGATGGCCTACATGTGTGATTTGATCCTGTAGTCACTCAACTAGGTCATTCCAGTGGTGTGTTATAGATTCATAATCATGTTAAAATGGAGAAAGCAGCACTGCTACTGAAATAGGCAGTCTTGTTCTTTCCATGCCCTGTGCCTTCTCCCTTTCTGTCCTGGCACTAACCTGACATTAATCTGGAGAGAAAATTAAAAAAAAAAAAAAAGTTTAACCTGCTCCTTGGTTCATCTGATTGCTCAGCTGCACAAAGGTTAATGTTGAATATTTTGGTGCAAGTTTTCTCTTTTTAGTCTGACAAATGAAAGCCTAGAGCTTGGATCTGCAAATCCCTCCTCAGTATATTACTGGGGCAATGTCTGGGAAGGGTGTGAACGACAAAGATATTAGGGCAGATCTCAGAGAACTTGAAGGAAACACCAACCTGACGAAAAAACTGAAGTCTGCTAGTCTCCTCTGGTCAGTGCTGTACCAGATCTCCATCACTGTTGTAGTAAGTGAAAACAGCCTTTGACCATGCATTATCTATTCATGGCCAATGATATTTATCTAGCACAAT
The DNA here is from genome assembly GCA_030449065.1 of Oceanodroma leucorhoa. Lineage (NCBI taxonomy): Eukaryota > Metazoa > Chordata > Aves > Procellariiformes > Oceanodroma > Oceanodroma leucorhoa. The sequence continues at coordinate 3,937,798 of JASVER010000079.1, forward strand.
GTGTCTAGATAAGAGCAAAAACAGAGTCTTTTTTGCTTTGGTTGGAGAAGATGGGTTAAAGACTCATTGTCCACCAATGAGGCTTAGATAGCTTAAGAACAGATATGAAACGGAGCAAGCAAGGGGGTCTCCACTCCACAGTTCCACTGGGCATGGTATGAACTCGCTGCTGCTGAGCACAAAATCAAGCGCCGTGAGCCTGTACACACTCATAGCAGAGGTGTGAGGGTTGACATGCCTGCTTCTGCCAGGCTGGAAGAGGTGCTTGCTGTGGTTACCCAAAGCCACAACTTTGAAACTTGAARGCATAAAATTGGTTTTCAGTCTTAATAAACTGCATGGTAAATAAGCCTTTCTGAAGTCCCCAAAATCTTAGAGCCACCGTGACGTTAGCTGGAGTGAGCTCATTGTAGCCACTTTTGTGTTTCACTGCAAAATTCAAGGCTTAACCTACAATACCAAATTTAATAATGTTGGGCATGCAGTGTTAACTGTTTGAGGCTACTAAAGCTCCTTAGCTGACTAACAGTTGTTTTATTAATTGCTGTAAAGTCCATAAATAAAAAACTCCAGTCACCCACTAGGTATACAGGGTAAATAATTTGTACCTGCAGATCATGTCTTTTGTTAAGCAAGAAGTCATGTGTATCAATAATAAACAGCAAAACCCCAACAAAATCTCACTAAGAAATTAGTCCTCTTGGTAGGTTTTATTCTTCCTCATCCTTCACCACTACGTCTTGTGCTTTATTCCACAAAAGTTTCCTTTTTTTAGCTCTTTGTTATCAATGAGCAAAAATGCTTCCTACAGATGAGGAGATATCTTTTTTCTCCATCTGTTGAGGCATTTCCTTTGCTGTGCTCTGGAAATTTGCCAAAAGGGGAAGAGATAACACTTGTGAACATGGGGTGGATGGCAGATGTAAATCCAACAGAGAGATGGACTACAGCAGCTGACTGATGGTGCAGAGATTTCACAAAGGTTGTTTTGTTTATTCTCACTGAATCTGAGCTTTTCTTCTTCTGTTTGTGTCAGTGAGAACAAGGATGGTTCAAATCACTCACCGAAGGAAGTGCAGGGTTTTTTTAATTATGAGAATTTTGTCCTTTTTGTTTTGGCTCTCCAATTTAACGAAGCCAGACCCTGCCATTGCAGGTGGGAATTCACTGGGGAGGTAAGAAAGTGCTGCACAAGGTGTCTGCCTATACTTGCTAGCAATAGCCAATTGCATCTTTACATTCCACTGTGTTTAAATTACACAGTTAAAGAATGGGATATTGAGAGAGGTGGTCTTTGAAAACCATGCAGTGTTTACTGGTTTCAGTGGCCTTTGAAAAAAGCAGGTTCCTTTGTTCAGGGTAACTTGCAAGGCTGAAGGTTTGGGTCATCAGTTACCTTGCTTATAAGATATGGGAATAGTGGAAGACAGATTAATGATTTCAATTTACGTAGTATTTTTTCATGGGAGGCTTGCATTATCCCTTCCAAATCAAGCAGGCTGCACATCACTAAACCCAGACTGGTGGGTGATTCTTTCACATAAAATATCCATTCCAGCAGCAATCAGTTTTTGGCCCAAGAGAGGGTTTGATGCATGCTTCAGTGTTTAGTGGGGAATTTCTTGTTAATTATGATGCATTTGCTTTAAAGAGCAAATACAGGTACTAGTCTGACATGATGGGATTCATTGTGTGGTGGCTGCTATGGCTGGATGATGCTCTTGGTTTCACTGACTTGAGGACCAGATCCACCTCCCGATGCCTAGTGGGAGTCAGTGGAAATGTTCCCACTCTATCAGAAGTTTCTGGATTAGGCCTCTCCTGCAGAATTAGAAGTAGCTCCTTCTCAGAGAAAGAGAAGAAAGAAGAAAAGCTCTAAAACCAGTTAAGGATGCTCTTCATTTTTCTTTTTCTGAGGGTTGCTTTAGGCATTGTGTTGAACAAGTATATAAAAACAGCCTCTTGTGAATTACAATTGTTATATATTTCCTTTTAAATAAAGACTTGGCTCTTTGCCCTAAATAGCACAAAGGATTTTTTTTTTTTTTTATGATTTTCCATTAAATTACTAGCAGAACATTAAGTTTAAATATTGGCTTTCTTCCCTAGGGAGAAGACTGATATATTCATGTCTGGGGTGGTGTGTCTCAGTCAGACTTTTTTTTCCCCCATTTATGCTATGTTTACTCAAGCTTCATTTTTTTTATGGTGCTCAGCTTGGACCAATAGCTATCTCTAACTCTTACATAGCAATTTATGAGAAGAGGCCCTTCTTTTACTGTCCACTTGCAAGTGTTCAGTGAGGTTGCTTTTCATTTTGCAGTTATCTTTGCCCTCTACAGTCCTGTTATACATACCATTGAAAAGTCTTCCTAGTTTACATGTGTTATTTCAACAGAGATCATATAATTAAATAGCAGAATGACAACATGAATGTACGTTAGTCTAACTAGGTTAGTAACAATGATGGTTTACCAGCACAAGCTGTAAACCCAAGTCCTCTGCTAGTAGGTACATCATGGAGTTGCACTAGTAGCCCTTTTACAATTTGGTTATGACAACCATGCAAATGTAGCTTTGCAACCTGAAGAGGTCAGCTCCTTCTTCCTAGCAGTTCCCACTGCAGCGGTGACAGCGGTGGCTGCAGCGATGTGACAAACACCAAACTGGCCACTAAGAAAGAGCAAGGACAAATATCCAGATAACGGATGCCACATCCTTCTCCCAGATGTGCCATGAAGTTCCTATCCTGTGCAACCCTTTGTCTTCCAGCACCATTACTGATCGCACCAGGTCTTGTCCTGTTGAAGGCTGGATTCAGCTGAGCCCAGAAGAGCGTCTCCGCAGACCCAAGTCCTTGCTTGGTTTAGGTGCTGGTTGCTCTTATCTGTTATAATTCCATGACCTTCAGTATGCTTTATATTCTCACTATGAGGCTCACAACACTTTTAAATATTTCTTCCATATATCTTAAAAGATCTGTGGAAACAGCTCTGGATGATCTGCCAAAAGCAGGTGGGGATGAAATAAGACCGGTCATGGGAATTACAGAATTGGAACCCAAACCTTAGAAATCTACTGCTTGCTGGAAAAGTAAGCAACAAGGGAAAAAGCAGGCAGGATTTTTTTTTTTTTTTTTTTGTAGAGCATGTGCTAGAGCTATACACTATGGGAATTAGCTCAAAAATGTCACAGTGTAGTATAGCCTCAATAGGACAAGGAGCAGGTAGATTAGGGGCAAAAAAATAATACAGTGTTTATACACCTTTCGCACAATAGGTACATGAAATTTGTGGTAGGTTTTGAAGGTACATGTGCCCTGGGATATGTCAGGTCTCTGCCTTGCTTGTAACTCATGAACTGCTGCCTGGTCTTCACTTTACCTAACTCCTGATAGAAGATTTAGATAAATATTCTCTTTGAAAGTGTCAAAAAATCCCTTTAACCAGGACAAATACATTTCTAGTTTCTACTTTTTCTTTTTTTTTTTTTT
>JASVER010000079.1:3951343-4122509 GCA_030449065.1 Oceanodroma leucorhoa
AGATTGGATATTAGGAAAAATTTCTTCACTGAAAGAAAGGGTTGTCAAGCATTGGAACAGGCTGCCCGGGGAAGTGGTGGAGTCATCATCCCTGGAGGTATTTAAAAGACATTTAGACATGTAGATTGTGGTGCTTAGAGACATGGTTTAGTGTTGGACTTGGCAGTGCTAGGTTAACTGTTGGACTTGATGATTTTAAAAGTCTTTTCCAACCTAAGCGATTCCATGATTCTATAACTCCCCCCGCCTCGACCCCATGTATGTAATTGACCATAACATCACATGGTTAATTATTTGRACATTTAATCTCAACATGAAATAATACATTACTACTTTCTTTTGTGAACAGCTTTTATAATTAATATTGAAGGATTAAAATAACTGATCATAGCTTATATTGCCATAGAGCTGTTTATACAAAMCATGAAATTATTAGTTTGAGTCATTCAAGTCCCTTCATGTGACTCCTTCTTGAGATTCTTACTATGTTCTGGTAGCTGATATATGTTTTTACATGGAGAAAAAATGTCCCCCTCCTGTTTTCAGCTAATTGAACACTTGCAGTTCTTAGTTTCAGATCCCATAGAGTTTAAGCAGAATGTGTATGCTGGGAGATAAATTGTCTGTCTTAGGTTTGAGAGGTTGTAAGTTGAAACTTTAAAGGGTTTTCTTTATTAAATGTTCTGTGTGTCTGTTTTCCTCTCACTGTAATATGGATGGCTACATTCGCACCACGTAATTATCTTTATTTCCTATAAACAGGCTGTATCTGACTTGAACATTKCAGCTTTTTCTTTTTTTTTTGTCTGGCAAAGAAGCAAAACCTATAGTAAATTAAGTCTGATTTCCATGAAGTTCTGTGTACATTTAAAGCTTGGTATGTGTTTTGTTTGAACTCTATAATCCAGGAATAAAATGCTTAATTAACCTCTTTTGGAACATCCATAATATGTTTCCATTAAATTCATGAGGCTGTGTGGGCAYCAACTACTGGCTGATTTACAAGAAAATATTTGCTTCCACCTCCCAAAATGCTCTGTGTAACCTAGTGGATGATCCTAGATGCAGCTGACGTAATTTTAATTTTTTTCTTTGTATTTATTCAGCACAGGGAGATAAAATGTCTCCTTTACTGTTTTGGGKKTTTTTTTTTGTGCAATACAATGGTTAACAATGTAARGCACTTCTGCTGTTACCAGCCTGGAGGTTTCTTCTGCATTAAACCCCTTAATGGAAACCTTGCTGTGCCTTGCTGGCTAGCACACAGTCAGAAGCACTTGGAAGAGCTTCCTTACGTGTTACCTCCCCTGAGACATGTTCTAACCACCTTCTCCAACGTGCTCCCCCAAACCTTGGCTCTTGGGCTTTCCCAGAGGTAAGAGACATCATGTGTGGTTGTGGAAGGAGCCAAAAGAAAAAATGTCCTCTTTTTTTTCTACCCTGAGAGGAAGGATTTACCAGGGAGGTATTTATAGAGGAAAACGTGTACTTGTTTAGAAATTATGGGCAATCAAGAAAAGCAAAGATTAAACATATAAAGAGGGGAACGGATGCTGTGAAGGAGCCCTGTGTGCGGGTTAAGCTGTGTTAACTGGGTACAGGGAAAGTAGGAAAAGGAGTGATTGACGTGGGATGGCTAAGGAGAGGTTTCAGAAAGTGGTGACCTGTTTCCAACTGAAAACCAAGACTAGCCATGTTTGGGCCTTTTTATGGAATTTATTGCTGCAAGGTTTCCCCTCCACCAGGAAGTCATAACCTCATAAAACTCTCAATCTTAGTGATTAACTCTACTTGTTGAATGGGAAGGGAGATGGGTAGAGCAGAAAAGAACAAAAAATCAGTGCACAAACTTGTAAAAAACAGTTAGGAGGGGGATAGAAATGGTAAGTAACTGAAATTCAAGTGACACCAAAAATCCAAAATTATGTCTCAGGTTTTTCAGTTTTCCCCTTGTCCCTGAATCTCTGATCTGCACTCCTCTGCTCTGGGAAGACCCTCCCTTATCTTTTGGATAAGATTTAAAACTGAGGGGCCAAGCTTTTGACACTCTGCTGCAAGAAAAGGTCTTTGTGTTATGGCTAACTTCCAAAATACCTAACATTTCCACTGTTATTTTTATTGGCTCCAGGTTCGCTCTCTGGCCAGCATTTGCAGGGGAAGATGGAGACACAACAGTTGTGTGCATCTTTTGATCTCTCCGTGAGAGAGAGGATATGTTGCTAAGGATTAAGGCTACCTGTAACAGGGTGCAAGGGCACCGTCTGATTTCCGGCAAATTGACAGTTATTCCCAGTATGGGTTTCTCATGTCCTTACACAGCAAAGTTTAAAATGGCTGCATGTGAAGGTAAATCTTGGCAGCACATGCCTCAGGGAGGGTCTGAGCAGTGGAGAACCTTTTGTGAATTACACTAACTTTAATGTCTCCTTTTAGAGATACGATTATAGGCAATCTGTTACTCCAGAGATACTGTTGTGCGTTTATTAACTCTCACACGTAACAACCACTGTGGAATAGGGATAACCTATTTTATTGATAATATACTACTAAAACATCATAAAAACAGGCACAAATACTCCTATGGTACCAAACTGCAGTGTGACAGCCACAGATGAAGCGGACGACCACTGCTCAGTGGTCATCAGCGTAAAAATGCACCGATATTTCTTACAAGTTACTTCAACAGGTGAAAGGGAGAGGAGAAAAAAAAGGCATTGTTATGCCAGTGTCTTTTGAGACATTTCATTAAGAAATGTGTCCAATGTTGGAGGTACAATGGGCATCTTCTTTCAATCCCAGAAGGCTCCAGCTTCACTTTATATGACTCACTCCCCCYTAGTGCTCAGAGCATTGTCTTTCTTGGACTTTCTCCCATTATCACAAAGCTATTTCATTCTAAATTTCCTCATATATGTATATATATTATTTTTTTAATGTATTTGATTCCTTGCAACCACGTAGAACTTCCCCGACTTCTGCTGCCAGCGAGCAGCAGCGGGGAGCACTGCTGCGGCACCGGCACTGGGTTTGGACCTGAGATGCTGTGTTCCACAGCATTTGCAAAGCTGTGTTGCCTCCCTTCCCCATGCCTGCAAGCTGCCAGAAGAAATATGCTGATAATACTTGAGAAAGGCTTAGTCTGGGACCAGCTGCAGATTGTCGGTTGCTGGTTCTGAGTACAAGGCAAAACAGGAGAGGATTATGCAGCTGAATGAGCAGGAGTAATAAGGGAAATTCAGGATGAAAAATGCCTTGTTCCTGGAAAACCGGGCAACATCTGAGGCTGCAGGCAGACCGTTGGTACGAGAATCTCACTGAGCAGAGAGAAACAAGTGACAATAACTATCTTTAAGCTGTCTGCTGCCCCTAACTGCTAATGCACTCTCCCATGCAATTTGGCACAGAAAAATCTTTAGCTACAGCGCTCTGCATGAATATGTACTGGTATGAAAAAGMTACTAACATGGGTGTCTTTGTCTTCAGTCTGAACGGGAGCAACAGACACAGAGCTCATTCGTGCACCCTGGTGAAGGTTAGTCCAAAAAGCAGTGTGATGTAAGGGCTCTCTGAAACTTGATTTTGCTTTTCTTTTTGAAGAGAAATGAACACATGGTCACAGGAGAGGGATGAGGTGAGCCTTCCACTGAGGATACCCCTCACCCTGCCTACTGCTTCTTCATAAAGTCTCAGATGAGCACTCTGACCACAGGAATGAGCTCTTCAACCATCCGCTGAGCATTTGCAGGATAGTGTTTGAGTGTGCATTTCAGCACCTCAGGGCCCGTAGCATATATTTAATATTTGGCTTGAGAGAGAGTGTGCTGGTACCTTTCCTGTATTGGGGTTGACAGCTGCATCTATAAAACTGCCCAGGCAACTGAAGCAGTGAAGTGATTTAATCATCTAGGGACACAATCAGCAACAGGCAGGGACGATTCATACAGAAGACTTGACCAGCCCTTTAGAAAAACTTATGAACCCCAAAGCCTCAAGGAAACTGCCTGAATCCTGTCCACCTTGGAAAACCCTTCAGAGATTTCTTAGCTCTCTTTCCTTTTCTTGTGAGCTTTGGCAGCAATTCTGTTTGAACAGGATGGCCCAGAGGCTTCTRAATAAATAAGGGAATTTTTACTTCTCTCTCTCTCTTTTGCTTGGAGATGTCTCATCGTTATCTGCTCAAGGGTCTGTTATATTGCAAAGAATCAATGTGGGTTTTGATGTTCCTGGTTTGCAGATAGTGGTTAAAACATGGGAAAATTCATCAAATGAATATCACATAAAATGAAAAAGAAAGCTGATAGAAAATCTATAGATGTGAAGTACCAAACCATACAGATTCAGGCAGGAATTTAGGACTTAGTCATAAGAAAAGTACAATGCAGGAGGGACATTAAAATTTAGTAACTGGGAAATTGCAATGAATGTCGCATAAAACATAGGCTACTATTATTTTGATGTGAAAGAATATCTGATCYAGAGAGCGCATTGGTGCTGTTCTTTGGTCTTACATGTGACGCATCTGATCTAAAGCATGTGTTACTGGTATTATAACTGTCCAGTCTGCATGGGTGAYAGGCTAGCTGGCAGCAGACAGAGCTGATATTTCTGGTCTAAAAGGCACTTCATCATGTCCAAACCCTTGGTAGTGAGCAAACAAACCCTGTCTCTGAGGCACTTGATGGTACTTGCATTGCTACCGTCCTTAAACTACATTGCTGGTAAGCCTTATTTTTTTAGGACCTATTTTACCTTTGCCTCTCCTCAAAAAGCAGGCAATTGAGACCCTCCTTGCAGCCTGGTTTTGTATCGCTGGTGAGCACCATACGTTTTAATCACGATAGTGCAAGAGACTCAGGGAGGGTCCTAGAGACCACCATTCCGAAGCTTCGTTGGAGAACATGGGGGGTGACAACCAATACCCCCAGCAGGGAGCTCAGAAAGCAGGCTGAGGGATCCTGCTCTGACAGGCTATAAACCAGTGCCAAAAGGCTTTGGAGGGTCCCAGTTGCCCAAAGCAATGACCTTAGGAGCCATCAGCAAAACCCAAAATGCAGTATTTGAAAGCAAGTCAGCTTTAGACTGCATTCCCCCAAGGATGATTTCCTCGTAGCCTGTCATTGCAAGGCTTTTGAAATGGAAGTGCTTTGCTTTTATAATACGAACCATATCTCTGTCCAAACTTTGTTACTGACTTACTCACATGCAGGTTGTGTGTGATAAAACAGAGTTGAAGCAGAGAGCCTGCTTTATCTTATCCAGCTTCCTTCTATGCATTTTATTTATATATGTATTTATTTATTTATTTTAAAAGACCCTGCTGAATAAGRAGGTATGCATTTGGGTTTTCTGCTGAATCGTTCTTTCTGTCTCCCTTACAAGACTTGCTTTGAAGCGTGCCTTTATTTTTCCCAGTATGGTATTCCACAGTGCTGCCCACGTCTTGCCCATGTGCCTGCCTGGGGCACTCAAGGCACTGCTGCTTGTGCAGTCCGCGATCGGCCATGCAAGGTATTCCCATGCACAACAGCAGCTTTGTAAAATGATCACTGTCTTTCCATGTTATATGTTCCTTGTCTGTTGGCTTCTGCTCGCAAGTCTTCTGGCTTCACGGCTGCCAAAACAGAACAGTTTCAGCTTTTGGTTGCTAGCTCTTCCCATTCTCTAGTCCAAGCAGAAGTAGTTTTGGAAGGATTTCTTAAACACAACTTATCATTTTTACTCAAATAAGCATAATAGATAATCCATCAAATGCCAGACATAGATTGTGTGACTGACTCCCACAAACTCATGTTTCTCTGCGGCCTTTTTCTTTGAAAAGAAGCACAGCCACGCTGCATAGCTATGTTGTATTATTTGCAAGAGGAGATTTTTATTATTTCCTAGGCTGCATGGAAGCTTTCACCCACCTCACCTGGCTTGTGATTTAAAAGCACAGTATAAGCAAAATCTAAATTTTTGACTTGGATGTGAAAACTATAAGACTCATGAAATGGCAAGGCTTGGTAGGATACGTTTTCGGAGATGTACAATATAGGCTGCAAGCATAAAACAATGAGTGGCACCAGGAAGGTAAAATGCATTTCATAGTATCTTACCACATAAAAAAGAAAGAAAGCAGCAAACTATGAAATGAAAAGGAAGCAGAGAGCATGTGGTATAAAGAGCATATGTARCTTGTGAAACACATTGCCAGAAAAACACCTTTGGAACTGGGTACAARGCCTGGCTCCCTGGCTGGGTGCATGCCTTAGCCACCTTCTGAACGTGTACTGGGATGAGACCGAGCTGCGCTGTGCGCACGCCTCCCTTCTTTTTGGATGCAAAACTTCTGCTTTAGGGTATAAGCTTATGCATTAGCTGTTAGAATAAAGGGAGTTATACTGTCAGAGACTTCTTATATTTTCCTCAAAAGCAGTGTGTGTCTGTTATTGCCAGAGACTGCATTCTGCATACGATGAGTCACTGGTCTGACCCAGAGCAGAAACTCCTTTGTAACRAAAGCGATGTATTTATGTATGATTTCATAATTATTCCTCTTGCTCACCCTGCAGATTCTGCCTTTGTTTTGACTGTGCCTGTTAAGGTATGTGTACAGCCAGGCTTATCCTGACTTGTGGCTCCTCTCACCAGATAACAACATGAGGAATTTCAGGACGGCACAGATAACAAAAGGAGAGTAATATATATGCAGATGCACAGCCAGTTCAAGACTCTTCTTAGACTAATCTCCGATCTTTAGTTGTGTCTTTTGCAATCTCAGTTAAGCTTCTCTCTGTCACAGAAAGTAGATGGCACCTGACAAGTCCTCTACTGCCTGTTATAAACTTTGCAGGACCAAAGGCTCAAATCGCTGGGGAGGCTTGTCAAGTCTCAGCAGACCTCTTATGTTCTGGTTTAAAAGTTTATTCTGTGCTGCTCACTCACTGCAAACAAGAGGAAGAGTCTTCTGCTGACATTCCTTTTCATTATTTTATTTAGTAATTGGCTCTAAAGTATTTCACTCACCCCCAAATATTGACACTTGCATTTCAGGTGACTGTTTGTTGTAAAATCATTTTGAATCTTTTTGTGCAGATTGCGGTATGTAAATATACGATGCTGTGCCAACACTGAATTAGGGCTTAGGTCATTAAGAAGCAAATGCCCATGTGTTTGATTAACTCTCTTTAAATTTTTGTTCGTTAGCTTATTTGTCCTTCTGGAAAGTGCTATTAAGTCAGAGCATTCAGTGGATATTTGTGTTGAAGGTGTGTGCAAGGCAAATGGTTTACCCAAGGATTCAAAAGCAAACCGTGGTCAGAGCTCAACAGTGKTTCTTGCAGGTGAGGGAATGAAATGAGGAAAACAAAGGAAGGCTAGTAGAAAAAAGACATAATCATAATAAAGGCACAGATATCTAATGACAGAGAATTTGATAAAGATTTTTTTWAAATAGTTTTAAAAAAGACTACTGCAGTTTCAATGAATAATACAAATAACTTCTTCAAGGGATTTGGTATTTTAATGGTGATTAGTCTGATAGAAGCAGATTTGAATATGTGGCTGGATATTTGTGTTTAATACTTTGTTGAATATTGAATGGTATTTGCCCAAAGGCATTGTTTATTMGTAACATCGTAGGTGTGTATGGAATTTGAAAAACCAAATAGGAGAAGACAAGGTCCATGTCCTGAAGAGTTTACGGTTTCAGGGTCTGCAGAGTACAGAGAACACATCACAGAACTAGACAGTTCTCAACATCTCCAACACTATTAGTTATCACACCATGGTGCTATCTTTAAATAGATCTATTCATAGGATAAGGCCTGAATTAGAGTACCAAGACAGACACTGTTGTGGTTTTATTAAAAAAAAAAAAAACACAAAAAAAAANAAAAAAAAACAAAAAACAACAACAACAACAAAAAAACAAAACCACAAAAGGTACAGAATTACCAGCTACAGCTGCCAAAACCCACTGGCAAAATAAGGTTAATCCATGAGTTCAAAGAGTGGCAGATTGAATTTCATGAAAAACAAGCCCTCCTGTGTTCTTTGGCAAAAAAAACCCTCAATGATGTTCAGAATAAACATTCSCAGCAATGCTAAGTGCACGTTCCCTGCCCGTGCTAAGTCGGTGAGGCTGCCAGGCAGGCATGTACGGATTCAGCTGAGCATGGAAAATGGACACTGTCATGGTGATGGCTCGGTGTCTGAAAAAAGAACTTTTCCCATTTTAAAGTTAGCTTTTTCATATTGATTTCAGCAGATCTAAGGAATAAATCAAATGAGTTTAGTTGAGGGGAATGAATGACTTTTTAATATATTCTGTTGCTAARTTTCAGCCAAGACACCTTGTTGCCTTATGTCCCCCCTTACATCCATGTGGAGAGTGCACAGGGAGTGTAAAATGCTCACAGAGAGTAACAACAGCTTTTAACACCTGTTTTTCACCTTTTTAAAATATCTCTACAAAGCCAAGGTAAGATGGAACAAGGTTCAAACTCCACAGGCTGAATTTTTCCACCGATTCCACAATAATTCATCTTTGAAAAAATAGCCAGGGGACTTACAGAAGATAATAGCCGATGTTTCTGCAAATGCACACACYTCTGTTTTATTGCAGGAAGAGAGAAATTACTGGGTGGCAATTAATGCATCTGAAGAAAGGGGAGTTTGTGGCTTATATACACACACGCACCAGCAGTGTGTGGAGTCCAGGATATGATTTTATTTCACAGCATTCTAAAGCATAATGGTACAAAGAGAGTGTTTAGCATATCTGAAAATTTAAACTCAGGTTCTTTCACAGTTTCTGTAGAATTCAGTGTACTCGTGTGCAGTAATGCTTATCGACCTGACAGAGCGATAGGTATGCCGGGAAGCTTTGATGATATTGAAGTTTGTCAGAGGCAGTGGATCAGAGGAGCTGCCTGGCCCCTGTTGCCTGATGTGCCCAGAGACCATCGGGCACAGAAGGTGCAGGAAATGGGGTGGCTCAGGGAGTCAGCTCACTGATTTTCAAGCTGTCTTTGGCATGCGTTAAAGCAGCCTGGGGACTGTTTTAAACAACTCCAGTTGGGAATAAGCCAAACACAGTAGTATTCTGGCCAAGTCCCGGCACTCTCCTTTCTCCAGGGCCAGACAGGATTGATGGTATATTAGCAGGGTTCATTGACTGCGTGCCAGTGAGGGATGTTATAATGCCAAGAGAAATCTCAGCTGGTGAGATCTGAAGAGCTTCCAGGCTTTAGGCACTGCTATATGAAGTTTATCTGAAAAACAAGTCCTGAAAGTGTGAGGTTCTGGGTATCATGTTAAAAATGAGAAAAAGACAGCAGAAGCAAGACAGCAAAGGGGAAGCACTTGGAAAGTTCAGTAATAGTAAGCATTGCCATTTGGAAAAAATATTTCCTGAATGAACTAAGAGAGCTTGTGAAGAGCTACGAAGTCACTTTGGAATGACACTGGCTTGGAAAGAAGACYAGTAAGGTCATCCAACAGCCATCCAAGGGACGGAAGGATGCAGAGCTAAGCTTACCCAGGTTCTGCAGGTCTCCATAGTCAATTTGCTGCTCTCTGGTGTTATGTTTAAAACTAGATCCTCTCCCTGCTCTAGCTCAACCTCGAACCAGAACATATCAAGACGGAAAATCTAATTCCTTGGAGATCTCAGGATTTAACAATTTTTTTTTGCAGAATGCAGAAATGGATGTCCTGTTACAGTGGTCAAGTTCCATCCTAAAGCTGCCTTGGATTTTGTGGYGTGCCTACTCCTAGAGATCTTAGTTCCTTGCTAGTGTCTGTTCTCTTCCTTAGTCTTTTTATTGGAGAGCTATTATGCAACCTTGCTCCTGAACCAATAAATATCTGACTAGTATYCACTCCAAAGACGCTGAAGACCAGTTTATTTGTCCTAGGATTGTATTTTGCTTGAATAATTATAAAGAGCAAGAAAGGGAAAGGATATTTTGTACATGCAGCAATCATATCCCATATCTACCTTCATCTTGTTAAACAAATAAGTTGGTTTAGTACCTTCTCATAAAATAGGTTCTCTGTTCTCTGGCTATCTGTCTTGCTTTTCTTTGCACCTGTGTCTATCCTTAGGAAAATACAAAATTTCAGCAACTAAACCTGCTATTATCTACCTCTGCAGGTACTTCTGTACCCATAGTTTACTAGTATCTGAGCACTTGTTGCCACAAAATTGGCTGTTTGTAATGTTCTTGGTTTTAATTTTAAATAATAAATGTGCAGAAGTCGAGGGCTCAAAAACACAAATATAAATTGCAATCATTCATGTGTCAATGGGCAAGTCCTCTTCTGTAACTGARACAAATTTCAGACCTGAAAGAACATCACATCTTTTACATGTGTTGAGGTTTTGCAGGTGTCTGGCAATGCACTGAAGTTCTGGCTAAGCTGCCAGACAGCTAAAAGTTTATCTGCTCTTACTGTGTACGGATCAACCATATATTTTGTGTGCACACAGCAAGTGTGGTGCTTCCTGGAGGCATCCCACTTACTGTGCAGGTTTTAGCAAGGTTAGTTTGCCACATCCAAGAAGTGAAGGAGAAATTTTTGCCTGTATGCACAGTTCAGTAGTACAAGGACTGTAAAACTGACTCATCCCTAAAGCATCAAATTTACCAAACATTACCACCACTTCTCTGAACACAAATACAGCATGTATAGACACCTGCAAGGAACATGCCCACAGGGATACATAAACTTTCCACTGAAGCCAGCAGTTGTCTGCATGAAGAAGTGGTTCAAGACTAAGAAGCCATTCCTGAAGTCTAAATTTGGCAAAGTCATTTGTTGCCTATATGTTTTTGCCACCTCAACTAGTTCCYATAGTTTCCTTCAGTTTCTTTATTATTGCATTGGCAGATTTCATTACTTGAACTTTTTTCTGTAGTTTAGTACATCTCTCATCACCACCATCATCATCACCACCATGGTTATTATTACTGTTATTATTATTATTATTATTTCAAAAGGCTGTTCCTTACCTCTTACCAASCATTGATTAATCGCTACAGAGAGATTGCACCTGCATGAGCTGGTGCTCCAACTCTTCCTGGCAATGCCAGCACTGAACAGAGGGTGAATGTTTTAAAAATCTGCAGCATGAAAAAGTAAGGGCTTTGAATCACATTGGCATGTTACATCATCTAAAGAGCTTCTTCAAGGAACAGATTTTTAAGGACTGTGCTAATTAACATTGGCAATTGGCATTAGAGGTAAATCATTCCATTTAATTCTGGATGAGAGCTGTCCTTTAAGAGTACCTTCTGGTGAAGACCAATATTACCATTGGTATTATTTCATATCTCTTTTGGCCATTAACACACCTCTTTTCCTAACACGAGCCAACATTTCAAATAGATGTCCATTGCTTTCCCACATTCTCTTTTAATTATCACTTTCTTTCTCCCTGTACCCAATGGGAGTTAAACTAGGGCCTGGTTCTGCCCTGGAAGATTTAGTAGCTTTGTGATATTTTACTGAATTGTTTCTGGAAGCTTGGTGCAAATTGAAACCTGTGCCTCTGGGGAAAGAGATCTCTGAGAGGCCATCGTGCTCCTTGGGTAATGTGGGAAGCCAAACCTCAGCTTTCTGTATGTCAGAGGATTGATTGTTCTCACATTTTTGAGGTTTCATTTTCAAGTTCGGTGCTCCATTTTTTCACTTTCTTCATGTATTGTTTGTCACTGTATGGGACTGACTACCAGCCAGATCTTGAATTGGGCTGCATGACTAACTGACGGTGTACGTTTTATTAGAAATAWCCCTAATAGTTTTGCACACACATAAGCCCTGAAGGAATCATCATACCCTATAAGATGTCTTCCTGTATGACCCTCCTGTCCATTTTCCCTTGTAAATATGTCACTGACAGAGTGTTTCATTAGTATCTCCCACAAAGATGTTCAATCATGTTTTAAAACTCCCAGACATAAAGAATCAACTTCTTCATTGCTTGCTTTTATGATTACTCAATCTCCCAAACTTCCACTTTGAGTCAATGCAGATTTAAGTTCCCTGCACTGGTGTTTTGCAATTCTCCAGTATTTCAAACTTGTGCAGGAACACAYATGGTCTTCTCTTTACATTCTATTGGTAGGTGTTGCTCCTAACAGAACTGGTCAG
Source organism: Oceanodroma leucorhoa (assembly GCA_030449065.1). NCBI lineage: Eukaryota > Metazoa > Chordata > Aves > Procellariiformes > Oceanodroma > Oceanodroma leucorhoa. Next base: position 3,963,482 of record JASVER010000079.1, read on the forward strand.
GAATTCTTAGTAATTAGRTGGGTACCATTGTCCTTAAAAGCCCATGCACTTTCTCTGTTGACTTGACCCATACCCGACAGGCAATTCAATAGTAATGTTACTGTGGGGCTTTGTGGCACAGCAGTAAGTACCCTTTCAACACATGAATGCTATGTGATGAGGTGATGTTTTAGAATCTTTTAATAAATATCAGTCCTATGGTTTTCATAAATTTTAACCCTGAATCAGAACTGTTCTTCCATGTAGATGTCCAGGTCACACAGAGTTCTCTAGCTCCCTGGGAAAGATGAACCACTGTGAGCAAAATAGCTACTGCCCTGTCTTCCTAGAAATGCTGGTTAGAAGAGACCTCTGGAGGTTATTGGTTGAACTTTCCACCTAGACTGGGACTGTCACCAACACCAGATCAAGTCAGCCATGACTTTAGGCAAGTCTAGAAAAATCTCCAAGGATTGGGATTCCATATCCACCCTGGGTAACTACTTTTCCCCCTCCCATCCCTTTAAAAAAGCTGTAGGCTGCTATTGAATCTCTCTTTTGCCTCCTCTCTGTCAGGCTAAACAGTCCCAACTCTCTCAAACCCTCCTCATAAGTCATTTGCACTGGCCAGGAATAATCTTGGCAGCTCTCTGCAGCATCCCCTCCAATTTCTCCCTTTGAATTAGGGAGGTCCAAAACTGGATCCATTATTCCAGGTGTGGCCTCACTGGGGCTAAGGAAGATACTAATTTCTTTTAATTTGCTGTCCTAGTGGAGCCCATTATGCAGTTTTGCTGTATTCCTGATGCAAATACACTGACTCGTGCTCATCCTGGTGTCCACGACAMCCCCTAGGCCTTTTTCAGCATCTTCCATTCACATCAGATGAATTGTGCCTGCTGTTGTCATGCCACAGCTCAATTATGTGATAGCCACCTTTTTGGTCTTGTGAAGTACAAYCTGATAACTTTTGCTTTTGTTAAGGATGTTGCTTCCCTTAGGCTTGTCCTGAAATGTTTTTTTTTTCTGATGGTCTCAGTTCCCTTATAGACACTTCTTCATTTGCTTCTGCACAGCATTAAGCAAAGCCATCAGTCTTCAGATTCAAGGATCTTCATGACCTATCACCTACCCATCRTCTCTTATTTACCATCTAGAAGTCTCCACCCTCAGCAGTTACATGCCATGCTTTCAAAAAGACACCTTTGTGCTTTTCATCTGGTGTTTTTCATGAGTGGAAAGAGCTTCTTGCAAACCTCTGTGGAATTGTATAATGCATATTTTTATGTGTATATGCACCCATGTATAAAGATATARATATAATATAATAGGAATCTCAGATTGATTGCACAAATAGCTCATAAAATTTCTGTGGTGCCTGTTGAGGATGTTGGATTGGAAACATTGTGTAGTTCTGTGTCTCGCTCCTCTGTAGCTCCTCACTCTGTCCATATCTCTGTTTGGTTTCTTGTTTCATCCTGAGATGWTAAGCACTATAGTCAGAAGCTGATTTTCTTTTCTGTGTATATTTAGACACTGTCTAATACAATTTAACGTGCTGCTTGAGCAGGTGTCCAGTCATTATCATCATAATAATGATAATGATAATAATAAACATAAACAAGGCTAATTTTAGCAGGCACCTGAGCTCAGCTTTCTGAAAATTCGTCATTCAAAATTCTAAATATCTAGCTTACAGTCTGTCTGTTTTTCCTTTGCCATGTGTAAAACAGGGATAAAGTACTTATCTACTTCCCTGGAGAGCAAATATATTAAATAGTGCTTTTATATACCACAGTGACAAGTTCTTATAACTAAGAATGCAAATGAGAGAGCCTCTTTCACATCAAATATGTAGGCTAGTCCTTTCTTAGCATTAAGAGAGAAACCTGAACTGCTTCCAACTCTTCCTGCAGCTAGGGTGGAGATGTAAAAATTTACACCTTGCTTCGGAAAGTTAAAAGAACAAAAATCAACACAGAGCATTCCAGGCAGAAAACTGCACGTTTTTATTTTAGATAGCTGCAGACAAGCCAAATGCAGCACATGTTGCATTAAGTCTTCCCGCTCTGTTGACTGGCATTCCCCGCAGGAACACCTTTAGACAGGGGCGCGTTCCTCCGCTGCGCAGCGATGAGGGGCTCCTCCGGGGGCGGCCGGGCTGCAGCCCCCCAGCACCCCCCGGGCCGGGGCAGACACAGCCCCAACAGCAGCGTGCTGCGGGAGAGGCACAACCACTGCCCTGAAAGGCTCAAGTCCACCCCTTACCTTGACTGCCTTTTTCTCCAGAAAAGCCAGATTCCCCCTCATGATATATATAACGCTTTTGAAGCAAGCATGCAGCCTAAAGGATGTAGAAACCTGCTAGACATAGGTCCCATGAGCAGTCAGGAAAGCTAGAAGGGTGAGCGTGGGTAACTGATATTTAGTGGAGGTTGTAATGAAATACAGGCTTAACTCTTTTAAAGTTCTTTTTACTCAAAGATTTCTTAATTTTTTTAAACCTATATTGAGCCTCCAAACACCTCTATAAAGTAAATAAGCACTAGAGATGGAAATAATATAAAAAACTTTGCCTTGGGGAAAATTTTGATATTTCAGTATTTGTTCTCATCTTGAAATGTGAGCTGAAACAAAAAAAAAAAATTCTCAAGGAACACAAAGTTCCAAAAAATCACAAATTGTAAATGTGTGATTTCCTGCCGCATTTCCTTGCCTACTTTTGGAAGAAAAGTCCTATGCAGTCAGAAAATCAGTCTGCTCCTCCATCCACCTTTCCTTCCTCTTCCCCAAAGCAGTTTTGAATCCTTTGGCTAATACAGCCAAAGGTTTCAGAGACTTTAAGTTCCTATAGGTTTAATTCAGATTTACAGAAAGAATTTAAATGAATGTCCCAGTGAGAACATGAGCTGCAGTGCGGACTCAGCAGTCATCTGTTTCTTTGGCATCCCCTGGTTAATCAGACACTGGTCCTCACTGGCCAGGCAGCGTGTGCCTGTTTCAAAAGCGATGGCATTCTACAACATAGACGTTTTAAATTAATAATCACAGGTGGCAGGTGAGAGTGTGTATATATGAGGAAATTATCGAGTAAGGAAGGTGTTAAGGATTTTTTTCAGCAGTGGATTTAGGAAACAAATCTCTAGAAAATGGCGCTTTGTTCGTTGTGTGTCCCATAAGCAGTTTGTTTTCTATTGTCTTTTGCAATCTGCAGAATTGAATTCATATTAAAAGGCAATAGCTTGGCATCACTGAATTAAAACATTAAATTTCTGTTTAACTGATCCAAAATGTTTTGTTTCAGCTGCATTTGCATTTTAATTTGGGTTGCCTCTTGACTCTTGCCTTCCGCGCAAGATTAACATAGCAGCTATTCAATGTATTGCAGTGCTCCTCTGTCTGCAGTGCGACGGAGGACAGTGTTGCGTGGCCTGAGACCATTTAGCTCTGCATCTGAGGTGTAACCCATCCAGCCTACCAGGCCCGTGACATGGCAAGTGGACCCAAATTAAGGGTAGACAATTACATGATATGCAGTTTGAAGACCTGTGGACTGAAAATGATGCATTTTGTCAGTCCAAGAATCCAATCCAAAGAATTCCTTTTTAAGTCATGTCCTTTCAAGTAACAGCAATGTTATGTCTCCTACTAATTTTTTAATTAAAAAAAGCTGTATTTTTACAAAAAGAAAATAAAAATTCCAGCTCTAAACTCTCCCCTAGCCCGAATCGATAGACTGGATCTACTTGGTAAGTTGGTTAACTGAGACTGTAATCATATCCTGATTTCACTTTCATTGACGTAAAGTGAAAGTGATTCCATTAAAATCAATTGAGTTACATCAGTGTAAAGCACCTTTAAAAGATGTTGGAATTGGGCTCAAAAAGAGCTTACCTGCCACTAACCTAGAAGCTGCTGATAGATCAGGATTATAATCAAGGAATCCAGTCTCACAGGCTATTACTTTAACCGCTGATCCACAACAGAACTCTTCAGGTCTATTTCCTTTATTATAATTATGTAGTATATATATCGAAGCATCTTCCTCCTGTGTAAAGAAGATAATTCCTTCTCAATCACACTGTTTAAAGTCCTCTTCTACTTTCTCGTTGTAGAAACCTGTTTCACAAATTTTTTTTCTTAAACCACCAACCGAAGGACATAAATGTTCTTTCGTATTATTCGGCAAGTAACATTTGGGAAAGCAGAAGTACAGTGACAATGTTTTGTATGTGCCCAGGAAGTAAGAGGTGATATTACAAAGTAAAGTTTTGGAAAGCTAAAAATGAGCAGTGTAAAGCACGAGAAAGCAGCTGTAACTGTCCGATTCACATCAGTGACCATATTGCGGGATTTACTGTCATGATAAATTAGTTCAGCACTGATATTTAAAGGTTTCAAAGGAGAAAATTCTTATTTGGAAAGAACAGTTGTTAATTGTTTACGTTACCAAATTGCCCACTGAGACTATGGCCATCCACCGTAGGATTTGGGGGCAAGAGGGGTGGTGGCTCCTGGGGTGCGAGAAGACACAGGGATCCACTCAGGGACAGCAGAGCAGGGTCTCACCAGCCAGGGCTCATCCCATCACCCCCAGCCAGGCTCAGACGCAGCTCAGTGATGTCCAGGCAAGTTTCCTAAGCCCTGAAAATAAGCTGTTGATTACCCAAGTTGTCTATCAGGAATGGTCCTTGGACTGTACTTGACCATGAGCAATGTGTAATTGTTGCCTGGGAAGATTACGTGGGGACCGTGCTGAGAACAGAAGAGATCTTTGCATGCCAGGTTTCAAGCCTGGGTGTGGTGGAACAGCTGTACACATGCAACCATGGGGTTTGCTGACAGTCAGGGATGGGTTTAGGGTTGAGCTTGACCAGGGGACATTCACCACCTGCATGGACAATGACAGCTCATTCCCAGGCTCAGCTCTGGGCCACTCCAATTCACCCTCTTCAGGATAAGTCCTCCTGAGGTGGTGCTCACCACGGGCAGGTGGTCTTGAGGCAGCATCAGTGGTGTAGATACAGCCCTGGCTTTGGCTGTACCTGTGCACACTGTGTGTTGYTCTATCCCAGCAGTTAGGGCACCCCTAAAAAAGGGAAGATCTCCACTCTGATCTCTTCTCCAAAAGGTTGCATTGTCACCAATGACTAGTGTGAAATGCATAGGATGAGAGCAAGTAATGCACAGGGTGTATCTAGCCATGTGCTTGCTCTTTTTAAAAAAATGCAAGTAATGCCAATTACAACCGCAAAGCAATATTGATATGCTTAATGCTGCTTTATTTCAAGATTATTTATCAAACTAATATGACTATGAAATTTTTTTTCTTAAAGAACTGATGTTATAGTTTGTCCSAGAACCAGTCCAGAAATAAACCTTCAAAGCTCATTTTTATGAGCAACTGAAAACTTCAAGTGTACTAGGAATAAATTAGCAGTTTCTGGCAGTTTTCATTGTCAGCCCTGGATAAAGCAGAACCTGTGTTAAACATGTTTCAGACAGATGAGGAATTACATAAAGTATCCAGAACTGTAAAAGAGAATTCTGCTTCATTCAAAACTAAATAGTGTGGTCTTCTATGTAGTGTACTCCTGTATATACTTGTGGTTATGCAGGTTGTTTGGCATCCATTGATGTGTTCCTTCCTCCCTGCTGTAGAAAACTGCACTAACTTCTTTAGGACTGCATGAGAAAGCATTAGGAGCAGATCCCTAAGTGCACCATTTTCCTCTCTGAAGGCAGGGTCCGAAGTCTGCTGAGTGAAGCAGTTGCACCGTGCGTCACAGGAGGCCCTTAAACTGCCTCCCRATTATCACAGGCAGATGCTCTGCCATGCAGCCCTCTTCATCCTTCCTAAAAAGGTAATAGCCATCCACAAAAAAATCRTGTGGTGTTTTGGGGAGCTTTAAAATGCTACATTCCACACTGCGACTGTTATTATTTCTTCTCATCTGGCTTCAAGGTTTATATGCAGTTAAAACAACCTTTGTCCTTTGCAAGCAACCTATTTTTGCCAGTAATTCACTCTGCTACTCTGACCTTATTTGCTGATGGCATAATTTGTCTTGCAACCCTACATAAATATACTACATCAATAACATTTTCTCAAGGCTATTTTCCCCTGAACCACACAAGAGTAAATTGGTTATTTTTCTTTTCAGCAGACCAACAGACAACATTATAACTTTCCTTGTAAGGTTCTAATGTAAAGCAGGCATGCAGACAAGGTTTGTTTTGTTTTTATTGCTATTTTTAAGATGAAGACAAGGTGGTAAACTAGAGCTAAAGTTTGGGKTTTTTTAAAATCTACAATTTAACATGACCTTTTCCATTCTCATTCAGTTTGCACAGAGGAATAATTTCCAAAGTAGTGTGGGAAGGAACAATTAAAGTTAAATGTTAATTTTCAAAAATAAGACCCAGCTTGCCTTCTTGTTTCTGAATTGCCCCTGGAATACAATTCAGGCTCAGCCTCCTGGGGAAAGGCATTGGAAACAAACCACTGGTGTGGCAAGAAAGAAGTAGAATAAATATCTCATGAAATCAAACTGGTCTTTCTAAATGGCCGTGGCTTAAGGCAGCAGTATTCTCCTTCAGAGATGCATTTGCTGTGATTTTCTTTATYGTGGACTGTGGAATCCTACAAAGGGGCCAGATTCTGCACCCCAGTTGGCAAGAGCAGAAGACTTTCGAGTCTGTCCTAGTTAAAAGTAGTGTTRCGTAGTATCTCTGTAGAGTAAGGGGAACCAGGTGATGGTTTTCTGAGTAAAGTCATCAGCCTCAATGTCTTCCTAGACCATTGGGGTCTGTGCCAAAAACTGCCCATTGGCTATACCACACAGCACTTTCCACGTTAACATTCTTGTTTAAAAATTCCTAGGCTTAGGCAGAGTTTCCTCCCAGTGTGAGCATAGGGCATCAGGACCAGAGCTGCTCGAATTTTGCACCCTCCAAGCTGAGAGCATGTGCAGCTCTACCATGCTCTCGGTTTGATGTGTGCTTCCATGTGTGCGGCATCTGTAAGATCAAGTCATGCCCAGGATCCACCGCCTGCAGCTGAGAGACCTCGACCTCCAGGTAATCATTATGTCTTAACCTACGCATATATAAGCTGTAAACTACAGTCTTTAATAAAAGTTCAAAGGATTTTTTTATTCACAATGGGAGGCAATCTTCCAAATTAAATCTGGAAGTGCCAGCTAATTTTCTCTGTATCAATAAAYACCATTCACAGATTTTGGTGGGCTTAAGGGAACACTCTGATTTTATGACAACTTCAAACTGTAGGAGTGGTATGCACTAATTCCTGCCTAAAATGCAATAGTCAGACTTGAAGTAAAGCATGTGGTGTCTTATGAAACAAACACCCAGTCYTGGCTTTACAGTTTCTAATGATGAAAAATTCACCACAAAAATTAGAAAGTGATTCCACTGATTAATCATCTTCATTAACTTTTCCTTTTTTCTGCTGAATTTAAGTAATCTTGGCTTTCCAATATTGATTTTGTTCTGCCTTAGTATTCTAGATTGAAAGGACTTCTATTGAATTTCTATGGTCCACACAGATACTTAGAGACACCATCGAGTCACCCTGTAGTTTTCTCCTTGAAAAGATGGAGTACCTGCTGTCTCCCAGGACACCACACTGCTGTCCAGGTTTTAGTCACTCCCCCGGCTCCCCTCTCAATCCTTTCCAGGTTTTTAGCATCTCTCTTAATGCACTATATCAGAAATGGACAAATTATTCCAGGAATGGTTTCATTATTGTCAAAGGCAGATGTATTATAATCTCACAACTCCTACTCACTATTCCATATTTCTATCCATTATTCCTTTTGACTGCAGTGTCACCTGGGATCTYATTATTAGTTGATTATCCACCATGTCCCTAAGTACTTTTTAGCATCACTATCTCCCAGGTTAGAAAACCATACCATTATTGCAGCTTACATTCTCTATTCCTATATACGTGGCCCTTGGCCATATTGAAATAGATGCCATTTCACTGAAACCAAACTCTCTATATCATTTCTCATTAACCAGTCTCCCTCCTCTCATGTCACCAAGAGATTTTTCTCAGTGATAATATAATTTTCCCATTCATTCCTAAAAATTCCAAATAGCATAGAGCAAGAAGGCTCTCTGATGAACCCAGGGGAAACACAGGTACTCAGATACAATTCCACATTAATAATGATGTTTTCAGACTTCTAGTTTAAGCAGTTTTTAATATAATGTGCATATTATAGGTCGTGGGGGTTTTATTGCTTTCAGAGTTTTTGTYATTTGAATTTATGAAACAGGATCTCTTATCATACTAGGTCAAATGTCTTGTAGAAGTCCAATATATTACATTAACAATATTTCTCTGTCAATCAAACTCATCAAAACCAACATCTAAGTATAATGACAAATCCATTTTCTATAACACATGCCAATTAGTTGCTTSTTTTGGGTTGTGTTTTTTTAATCATTTATTTATCAGTTCTGTATCTGTTGTTCAATCACTTTGTATAGGTTCACTGCAATATAGCATTTTTTTCTGATTTGGATTTACATCTTTCCTTTTATAAGGAAAGAGCTTTAATTAGAATATCTGTTTCATTCTAGGTGATATTTTGCTTCTTTTTTACTTTTACTTTTACTTTACTTCCAAGCTAATGTGTTGATTATATAAAATTGCTATTGTTTTTAAATAAATCTTACAGTGACTCTAAATATACCTAACCTGGGTATTCTACTGGTCCTGTGAGAAAAAGTATTTTCTTTTTCTTGTTCATTGTTTTGTCTTGGAAAAAATACCTTAAAACCTACTTGCATAAATTAACTCTGAAAAATTACTCCTAAAATGAAAATGAAATATTGAAAGAACAAAACAAAACCAAACAGACTATAAATTTTGTAAGGTTTTGATACGAGATGTTTGTATCTAGGAAAATGTTTGTACCTATGAAAACAGATTTTCTGCAAGAAAACAGTGATTAAATCAAATTACTTCCAGAATCCTAAATACCTAGGTATTTCATCCATATTCATACCCCATTAACTGAATCTAATTATTGCTAATGCCAAAGGAATTAAAAAAAAATACTTTAGTGAGTTGATCACATTTTTAATAATTCTGATAATTCTATACAATTTCACCTAGAAAAAATATTTTTTAGAACATCTAGCCACGTTAGCATCTTGACCCTTTATGTCRTTATGAATTCCCTGTCCAAGCACTGAGATGCCCTGTTCCCTCCAAAAAGATCTGCTGAGAAACCAGGAGTTTCATTTGTTTCCTCAGGTAGCTGGGACTCTTGATTAAACATCCTTGTTCTCTAYACAAGAAATACATTCAGGATTTTGGTATTTTTTTTCCTAAACCCATCTTTCTCTTCAAAAGCAGTACAGTGAGGGCGGAATTAATTTGACATAACTGTATGCATCCCTTCTATAGATGTCTCCATCTGAGATTGTTGCCCTGGCTTCCATTTAYAGTCGACGGAGGTGCTTTTCAGGCAGAATTCCTCCGACTGAGTTYGGATGTCTATTTTAGGAGGGAGGAATTGCACTTTAGCAGGGTCTGGTTTTCTCGCTGATGGGAAAGGCAGTCTGGGGTTACTGGCCCAAAGGCAGCTATATCCACTGCACATATCTGACATTAGGTGAGGTGTTTTGCAGAATGKCTTATACCAAGACCTGCGACTACACGTAGTGCTGTTTTTCCACATCTCCTTAGCTTGGGAATGTCTCTCTGGCATATGGGAGAAGGAGAGGAGAGCTTACCTATTCCACTAAAAGGTTAATCCACATGGGAAAGCAGTATTTCCTGCTAATTTTCTCTAAGTGTACCTAGATAATAAACATATTCTTGGAGGGGGGGAGACCATAAGGATGTTCATTATCCTTAAAATCCCTTTGTGTTACCCAACTGTTGAAAGGAAGATATAACGCAATTAAGAATCAGCCTTAAAGGTGGAAAAGAAGCTGATTTATACCAAGCCATCTCCCTTTAGCAAATATACCGTAGAAAGGATTATAAGACAGTAATTGTGGTGTTAAGACTGTGAAAGGTTTCTTATGGCAGAAGAGTATTACAGGTGGATCAAGTGCCTGGAAGTTGAAAGYACGCAAATTCAAAGTAGAAACAAATAAAATATATTTAACATGGAATTGAATTTATTATTCTAACGATGTTATGCCGAAATTGGATTTAAAGGTTATACTCCAGTACAATGAGAAGTGGCTCAATGAAGATGTTACTAAATTGATTTCTATGGCATGTTTATGCAGATTATAGTTGGTGACCATACAATGGTGACTTTCTTATGCAAAGTCCTATTCTTACAGAAGTCATTGACCGAACACCCATAGTGTTSATTAGGAGCAGAATTGCAGCATTCGTATCTACTATGCTGTACCTAAATGTCTCATAATATCCGGTTTCTCAGCCTATGTGAGCTTTTCCAGGGTGTGTATAGTTTATAGATGGCTTTATTTTATATTTTTGATCTAATTTTGTTCACTGATCTCTGGAGAGGGTGCTAGAATAGAAATTGCTAATATCACAGAAACTCAGTTGAAGGGAAAAATAGGAATTATTGAGCAGTACACACTGCTTATTACATTCAGTAAATTTACAGGATTATATAAAATGGAACAGGCTGCATACAATCTGGGCAAATTAAAATTCAACTTTTAATTTTCTGTCCATTTACTGAACGTACCGGTCACTGAATTGCACACTTCTGGAATAAACTAAGACCTATGTTCATAATTAAAAACCAGTATAGATTTCTGTGATTTTTTGAATATCCATCATTTTAGATGAAGAGGGAATTAGGACACRTTAGCATACAGCATAGCATGTGTTTGTTTCTCCCTGTCATGTTAATTGGTATTTGTCTTCAAGCCCACATGGAGATGGCTTCTCTTTTTGAGCAGAACACAAATGTTTTCCATTATATTAAAYATCATCAGGTGTCCAGGGCTGTACTGAATAGTCAGTTTTATATCTGTCTGTGAAGAACAGGTTTTGGAAGAAAAGCAAAGGAATTTCTGCTTTCTTTATATAAGTTTTTTTGAAAAAATAAAGTTTTTGTCTTCTTTTTCTTTCTTTTTTTTTTCCCAGTATGTATATTTGAAATTCTAYCAGAAGGGAAATGTCAGGATTCTCTGAATCAAGATAGAATAACAATAAGCCCCATCCATTTCTAGTGAAGGCAGCTGGTTTATTTCTGTGTAGGCATGGAAAGTGGATTCTCTATTAGCACAGTATTCATAATACCATTTGAAAAGACTTTTTCTAAGYTGTTCATTATACCATATATTGCAAGCCTTCCTTAYAGAGGAAGGGGGAGAGGGGGAGAAAAAAAAAAMCACCACAACAATTCTCTTCTTGGTTCAGTGTAGTTTTCATAATGCCGTTTGAACAGATTTTCTCCAAGTTGTGCATTGCTTACCTATGTTGCAAGCTTTCCTGTTGATGAAAAGAAAAACAAATTATTTTTTTTTTTACCTTGGTTTTCAAAGTAGTGGGAGGTGTCCTTGAAATGTAGACTCAACCCCACTTTTTCTTTGTTTATGGATTATTCTTCCACATATTTAAGCAATTTAAATAAGTCCTGATTGGACTGTAATCCAGAAAGAATTAAACCATGACTCCTACCCTGACTTGTGCAGCATTAGGAAAAAAAATATTGAACTCAAAATAGCCCACCTGCTTTTCAATTGAGTGTATTTTTAACAGATTAATTCCTTTTTGTTCTGACATGGGAGAAGCCATGCAGAAAAGCTATTGCGTTTGCACACTGGGAGGACTGACACAGGGTTCTCTGGTAGGTGATAACTGATGGGTAATATCAGCAAAGACACTGAAGGGGGATTATAATTAAATAAAAAAGATAAATCAATGCAAAACCAGTTGCATAAAATCCAAGATTTTAATTGAGGGTCATTCCCACTCCTGTCACAGCATSAGAGGGTCGTAGGAGGGACAGTTGGAAGGGACCTGTGGAAGCCATCTCCAAGCTCAGAGAGGACCATGGCGAGGACTAGACTGGRGAAGCCAGGGCTTTGCTTAACCATCTTACTTCATCCCGGGTTCAGAGGTGGGCAAATATTCTAGGCTCCAGGACAGCCACACCACCTTCTTTACTCTAGCTGATTAAACATCAACTGAAAAAAAAAAATACTCTTTAAAAGCCGTTGTGACTAACATACACCAGGTTGTGCTAAGTATCAATACACTTTCTTAAGGGGGGGAGGAGGGGGGTGGGGAGGAGAAAAAAGAAGGAAGAACAACTGAACTTCTAGGTAATAGAAAGGATTGTAGTGACTGCTTCATCTGATAACCGATTCATCTGGTTTATTAACCTCTGCATTATGCTGGTGACTGAGAATAATTTAGCTCTTATTCAGTACTCCATTAGTAATGATTATATTTTTTCTGCATAATGGTTTATAAACTTTGTTGCTATGTAGGTATTTTAAGTCAGTGTCATCTAACCGGCTATAAAATGATGAGGTCTACTGCATAGAATCTATTCCAATTTTGTGTTAATTACTGTGTAATAAGAAACTGAAAAATGACCTTTTTAAGTATTTAGAGTGTTCTCTACAATAACCAACAGTATTTCCATTCAGATCCAACTTCTTAGAGTGCTTTCCCTAAAATATAAGATATAAAGTTAAGCTCTTCTGAAATATAACCTTGAATCAATATAACTAATTATGGGAGATCTTGGAAGTGGTTGAAACTGTAATAGAGCGCTAAAGAGCATAATGCAAAACACAGAGTATTTCAGAGTTCATTTCAAGAGGAACTCGTCATAAAACCTTACATATATGCAGAACTGCCTGTATCCCTTTGCCTTTCCCCCCGGTCATAAATCTGAGGCTGTGCAAATTAGAATCCAGTTTTACAATTTTAAAAATATTTTAACGAGGAATAGCAGAGACACATGAATTTACAATGAAGGTGGGTTTTGCATGAATGCAAAAATGTCATGTTATTACTGATGAAAATGCCATTTTATTACTGATTGGTGGTCTGTGGGAATAATTTATTGGTTTTCTTTTGAAGCTCCTTACATGCCTGGTGCAGAGCGGGCCTTGTGGATGTTTCACCAGCAGTTCCAATTTTCTTGGTGCATGACTCAGGGAGAAATACTAGCTGTGTAGTACAAGTCAACTGTGGAAAAATAGAGTCTAAGAACRTTTTAAGAACCCCAACTGAGGCAAAAGTGGCTATCGTGGGGCCTGTGAAAGGCACTATGGTTATGTTTATTGACACAATTAACACCTTACTTCTAACACAATGCAGTGAGCCACAGATACARCTTGTGCAAAAAACCCTGCTCCTTCAGTAATTTGCAAATCCCACAAGACTATCATCCTGTCAGCCACGGCTGCTCTGTTAAACAACCTTCCAAATAATCAGCTGCAGGAAACCTGAAAGATATATTATGTTGCTATGTATTAATTTACCAGGTTCCTTAATAAGCTTTAAATAAACAAAGTTATCAAGCTAATTAGCATTCAGGGGAAAATGATGTTCTTTGAATCTCTGAAGTTCTGAGACTGGTTAAAATTCTCTCAAACAAAGAAAAATAAGCACATTCAAACAACAGTGAATGTTGTACTAGGAGGAACAGCCCAGCAGTCTAGAAAGCAGAAAACCAGTGTTAACTGTTTGACCTAACAGTTCTGTAACAGTCTTTAAAAAAAGCCAAAAAGGGATTGATTTTTCTAAAGTTATTAGGAAATCTGAGCTACAGAGAGCRCCTTGGTGGGCATTTTTTAAGCAGCTCTGTCTCCGAAATCGATGGTCATCACCGATTTAAACCGGCGTAGTAGTTTCTGAAAATGCCTTCAAGCTCTGAGATGCATAGTCTGCTGTTCAGATACCCTGAAAACATTAGCCTCCACTTGCTCTTCTGGATCCTTACAGGTGTAAATGCACAGAATTGCAGCTGAGGTGTAGATATAGAATTCTGATAAGTTCTGATCAGTTCTGATCCTCTTTTGTTAGCTAAGTATAACAGTACTATTGTTTTCTTCTCCAGTGTTACCAAGATAAGTGTTTCAAAGGGTTTYGAGGCCCTGAGGTATTATAGAAATAGATAAAAAATATGAGTGTAAACAGTAAACTTGTTTATAAACTACACTGTAATCTCTAAATGCTTTACATAAACATTTGTTTGAAAAATACAAAATAATTTATTACACCTATATGTTACTTGTCACTTTGTGTAGCCGCAAAGAAACTGAGTTCAACTTTTCCACTAAACAAACAAACAAAAAAATTGCTATAATAATTTTCCACATTACTATATAAACACGAAAAATGAAAAAATAATTAGTTGTTTCATGCAGWTAACAGCTGTGCCTGCTGAGAAAGGATGCACCACTGAAAGTGGGTAGTGGACATGGGGAGAAATCAGCACAGGAGGAAGAGTGAAGGGAAACTAGAGCTCCTTGGGAGAGGTACTCTCACTTAAGAGCTAATAGTCATGGAATGACTTCCTYGCACTGAGTAGCAGTGTAATGGTATTAAAAAAATGTAAGTGTGATGTAATCTTCCTTGGATTTCTTATATGGGATATTTGCTCTCTTAGTGTCATCTGTGGGCAGACAGCACTACCTSAATGCTCTTCATCCTGTGCTCTTGGGGGTCTCCTGGGATCTCTGCACTCCTGTTAAAGCCCCTGTGAAAGGCAATTAAAAAGCAAGCCTATTGGCACTAGGCTTAACTTGACTATAAGAAGACCCATATCCCTGCTGGAAAAGTGAGCAAGGTGCTGAAAACTGGAAGGTGTTGAAGATAATTTCTCTGGAGAGAAGGGAGTCATCAATAACCTTCTCATTTATTTTCTGATTTAAACASTCTCTYGTCTCTAGGCACCCGTTGGTTGCATTACGACTTGGATCACMTTCCTGCTAGGCTCTTATTTATTTGTATTAATGATGGCTTAGGATGCTCTGCTTGGTCAGGCTTTCAAAACAGTCTTACAAAGAGAGCTTAACAAGTTTTATCCTGACCCTGCACTGACAAGAGGTTCCCCTACTAATCCACATTTGTGTGTGTGTGTTTTATGTCCCCCCTGAGCAGTCTGTAATGGCAGTCATTCTCATAACTAAYGGGGTTCCCAGCTTTGCTTTGGAGGTGTCCTGTTCAATCCCTCGTTGTAACTTGATGATTGTTGCACTGGTTCATCTGTCCTCCCCTTCCCTTCCCTTCCCTCCCCTTCCCTTCTTTTTGCTATCGTATGCAAATGACATATTAAGAAAGGATGCTTACGTACTGAAATCCCTAGAGAACATATTTCAGGAAAAAGGGCTGCATTAACAGGGCTACATCGTAGATTAAGTATAATTGGCATTACAAAAGAAAAAAAAAGGAAATTATTCATTTTTAAAACTTCACAAATCATTAAACCGATTCTTGTGCATGCACCTTCCCAAAAGTAACCAGATGCCTTCTCATGTTATCTTGATGCCTAAATCRAGCAATACTCAGTAGGTAGGACTAGGACTGCTGTTTCTTTCTGCCTTCCTGACGTGAGAACTCTTTGAAGATTTTTTGCACTGTTGCCTGAAGTCAACTAGATTCTGTTTCTTCCTGATTCCTAAAGGAAATTAAATCTGGTGGAACAACTTCTSAGATTATAACACCATTTCTGTGAAATAGCCCAGGGGAGACATTCCTTAAGGTGTCTGAATGACGCTGTCCGAGGCGCTCAACATGCTCCACACTGCTGGTGTGCCCTCAGATCTCACACCTTGTCAAGCACCAGTGATGCCCAGAGAGATGAGAATAAGTCCATCAAAATTTAGATGTGCCAYTGACAAAACTCCCTGACCATATCAGCCTGCAAGTAGATGTAAAGGGAGGGGTGAAAGCGTGCAAATCACTTACATGTTTGCAAAGAGTTCAAGAATTGTTTTTCCATGCAACCATAATTCCYCAAAATTATATGTAAAGGCCCAGATTCTTCTTTGCCTTGAAATTTTTTGTCCTTCAGAGCAATCTGTACCACTTAAGAAACATCASTAACTGGAAAACTAGTCATCTTCCGTTTAACGTTTGTGCCGTCTCCATTTAGCAGTGGAGATTCCCGGCCATGAAAAGGACATCAGTCATGCAGCAGTTAGAGATTAGATGTAAAAAACTATTGTTAAAAAAAAAATATCTGCTTTTAATGAGCCTGGACATCAAAGAGAGGGCCACAGCTATGTTCAGGGACATGCACGGTGGAAGCTGGTTTCTGAGCAGGCTGCCCTAAGGATCAAGTGCCATTATTTCTGCCTAGCTGGGTCCATAATTTAGGCTGTTACTTTGGGGATTGCATTCCTCCAGAAAAGCTGTATCACAGAATTTAAAAGCAGAGGCTTATACACAAACTATTTTTAAAGCAGTATTAGCAGATCAATCTAGGACTTCATTTCAGCATTTCAAAAACATACACACTGGCAGTGTCTAAATGGCACAGCACAAKGTAGCGCTGGTAATAGACCAGATGCTGCTACTTCTTACCCTTCAGCTATGCTTCTTTAAATTTTATTAGAACCTAATAAGCTCAGCTAAAAATATGCTTTAATATGTCTGCATTAGTTAACAGCCTGGTAGGAATTCTAATTATTATTGAGTTTATCATGGAGAACTACAATATGCCCTTTCTTTATATTTCTAGAAACCACTTAAGCTGCAGAYTGTTAGCTGTATAAATATTTGTTGATATTTAAGATGCATAATTCATTTGTTTCCCCAAAAAAGCTGTGTAGCCATTTTTTAAATACTGTTCAAATGCTGCTATTTTAGTGAAAGCTATGTCACTTAGCCAGCTGCAATTCCAGTAGGTAGATGAAGAGTTGGGAATTTGGAGATTGAAAGGTAGCTCTGATAATGCTTTTTAAAATTATTCTGGAATATTCACTTAAGTGTTGTGACTTTTTTTTTTTTTAATACCCAACTTCTTGTAAAATATAAGACATGGGATTTATAATTGAGTAAATAATATAAAAATATTACTTGCAATGATGGCCCATCCAGGTTTTTTCCTCATAAGGCACAGTGGTACTCTTGATATTTTCACTTTTTTCCTATGCAGATGCTGTAGGAATTCAGTGAGCTATTATTGATCAGGATTAGATCAGGAACAGAGAAATCATCCAAATTTGCATCTGGCTGACAAAGCAGGCACTCTTTTTGTCTTGTGTAGTTAACACATTCCACAGAAAAAATGTGGTCACTAGATACTATTGCCTTATAAATAATATTTCGATTAAAAATCATAAATTAACATAACTGCAAATCACTCTTAATGTCTTTTTCCTCTAATGCTTGTAGAGTTTCCCTTTTTCTTTCAAACAAAGATTAATTCAAAATACCATATATAAATTAATTTTAATTTTATTGAAGTCCTGCCACCCCTTTGACTAGTGCTACTACCTTATTGTCCCAACCTTTACATTAGCTGCTGAGTTGCAATCTGCAGTGTGATCGGAGTCCCTGTGCCCATGCCAGTATCAGCTGGCTTTCTCGTGGGGTCCTCTGTGGGTTACCTTTCTCTCTGGTACTTGGAAATGTATAAGATAGATACATTCCAAAAAACCAAAACACCTAAAACTCCCCAGGATTTCATCSTGTACAGCAGCCTGTATTGCATTTCAATATACTGTCTTGGTATAAATGTTGCTTGCCAGATATCTGAGTCTTTAATGTAGAAATAATAGTAGTCTAGGTCTGACTTCTTAGCTTATTTGATATATTATCATATGTTCATTCTCTGACCATTGACCCTTTCCAGCTCAAAAATTATATTTTCACTTCTTTTACATTTTGTCTGTAAAAATATCAAATACCTTTTAAAAAAATATACTTCAGTATATATGTCCTCTGCAAACAGAAATCTCTGCAAAAAAAACCCACCCAAACCCAAAACCCCTCAAAACTGAGTAGAATTCTTGCTTATTAGCCCTCAAACACACTAGGTTTCTAATCCTATCTGTTTTCCCCATCCTGGGCTTTCTCCTCTTTGGAGTGAAGTTTCGTTAACTCTTTCTTGCTCTTTCCCTCCGTATTAGCAAAGTTCTCTTCCTCTACTTCCATCCTATCAACTTTTTTCTGTTAGCAAGACCTGATGTCTYGCTCCTTTTGTGATAAACAGGAAAATTCACCAAAGACAAAAATGGAATGTGACGTGAGTGGGGCTGAATTACCAAAGGGAGGGAGAGAAGAAAAAATACCACCAAATATTTCTCTAATGAAACTTGTCACTTCCTAATGAAAGGAGCTGAAGGAATTTCTCATTAAAAACTGTTTCATCTATGAATGCACATACTAACTATTATTTAGGGGCAAAAGCTTCTCCTCTGAATCCCACTTTTTATACTCAGTGTTTAATTGCAATGTGTTCATCTTCCGTACTGTTATCCACCACCACGTACTTGTTTCTTCTCTTCTTTTGATGTTCAGTTTTAATTCCTCCCTCACCTAAAAACTCATTCACTTGATTGGTCTTTAGCTGTTTTCACCACATCACTGAGCTTTTTCTTTTTTATTTCCCAATTATTGTTTTTCCTTCTAGTCATCTGCAAGGCTCTGTTTTTCATCTCTTCTTTTCTCCTACACTTTCTCCTGAGAAATGTCATTAAATATAAATTTGCCRCCCACTGTGCTGAGAAATGACAGACTCAGACTTAGGCCTGTTTGTCCAAATAAAATCTGACCAGCTTGTCCTGTGGTTGTGTCTGTAGTGGTCACTTCAAGATCAACATGACTAGTGCAGGATTCCCTATATTTACTTGAAAGCTGTCTTGGTACATCCTTTCATGACTGCTGGAGATTATTGAATTAACTCTGTGTACTTCTCATCACCAACTACATGATGTATGGTCATTCACAGCATCCCAGCCAAAGGGACTAAACTTCTCAAAATACACCAACTTGATAATTTAACGCACTAAGATGTTCACAGCGGGCTTCTGAAACAAATCGAGATACTGGTCTGGAGTAGCTAACCTCAGTGTGACCCAAATGATAAAATAACATTATAAAAAAGGAGAGGTCGAAGGGCAAAGGACAGCTCTATTCTTTTGTAGTTTTGATTGTTTTTAAATGATGTGAGTTTCAGTGAAACAAGACAATATTTTCTTCCATAAATAATTTAATGTGCATTGACCCTAAAATACTGTGTGCTGCTTTGTTACTATATGGACATGAACACCTAGTTATAAAGGTAAATGGAAGTTTACAACTTGGGAATCAAATCTTCCTTAGATATTTCTTGATGAATAGAAATTCTACATACATATTTATGGTAAAATTTTGCACTGAGTGCTTAATTCCCTTTCCTTCTGTGAGAGCCTGGATATAAAATCAACAGAGATGTTATGTTACACTTTCTTGCCTCTTGGCATTTTCCAGGAAAGGCAATGTAAAGTTTGAGTTGACCTTGCTTTAATACATTGCAAAAGTATGTGCTTGTCAAAGAAATATGACATCGTACTAACAGTCTCTTTCTGTTAAATTGCAGCTTATGTAATATTGTGCCCTCCTCCAAAAAAAATTGTGTACTATTTTGTGTAACCTGCAGAAAAAATGAATTTAAGAAACATAAATTAATATTTTACAATAGACATATGCATATAAATGTATAAAATTTGCAATAACAACCTCCAATCTGCCTTTAAAAAAGACCTGCTGAGCAATTTTAGCCTTATTTTTCTAACCCATGAACAGTTTCAGAGGGGAGCAAGATAACAGGGCTTCATGCCTTCTGTTCTCAATGGATTTTTTTTTCTCTGATATAGCTGCGGTTTGAGTATGGTAATCTCACTTTCAAAACCCAGGCTAGACCCTCGTCACACTGCATCATGCTCTATGGGCACAGCAGCTCAGGTGGCTCCAGTTTCTGCATATCTGCATTGCATTCCTTACTTTGGTGAGCCTTGCATGTTGTGGAGCTCACAGAGGTGGTCCAACAGGAATACTAGACCTATTAATCCAGCAAAGTTAGTGGTAGTTAGCAATCCCATGGTCAAGCAAATGTGATTATTTTACTTGACAGTCTCCCAAAAACTTTTTCATACAAATCTATGAACTGCAGAGCTCAAACCRTGAAGATAAATGTGATTTGATTTAATTGATAAGAGTTGTTGGGGTGTCAAAGTCTATGCAATATAAGCCACATAACAACCATGTTCTAGATGGAGGTGTGACCAGCCCTAAGGAGCTCACCTAAAGCAAAAGTATTTTAGCTGGTGTTGATCAGGACTCAAAGTCTCTTGGAAATCCAAACTAGTACGTAAGACATTAAGACTTAAACCCTGTCCCTTTCTTCATGAAATGGATTGCTAATAGGAGTAATAGAAAAAACGTGTAGATGTGGCACTTCGGGACATGGTTTAGTGGGCATGGTGGTGTTGGTTGACAGTTGGACTTGATGATCTTAGAGGTCTTTTCCAACCTTAATGATTCTATGGTTCTATGATTCTATGATAAGAATTGAGGACTAGGAGAAATTAACATACCGGAGACAAGAACAGAATAGCCACAAAAAACCACTTCCCATCTAGCCTGGAAACAAGATCACCACTAAAGCCCAAGCAAAGTCAGATTTATATTCATACATCTTCATATTAAGCAGAATGAACCTTCAGTTAGCAGAGACTATGCTGTGGTTTTGCACAGTGTTTCTCAGCCAGGAATTATTTCCACRGGAAAGTGATGTTATTTTTCCTGTAGGTAACAGATGGACCTTGCAATTGAGATGGTTTTTTGGGCTTTGTTTTTTTTTTCCCCCGTTATTGCCTGTTATCCCTAATGGAAGTCTCTGCTTTTAGAAATCCAACCTTAATGTATTTTATTTATGCATAGCATATTTATGCATAGCACCTTTTCCTTAAGGTGCAGCTGCTGTTAGAAAGCAAAAGATTTCTGAATAAATAAGGAAAGGAATGGACAACAGCATGGCATAGATTATGCCATTCTACATATCAGTGCTGTCCCATCTTAAATGTAGAGGAGACCATTAGTCTCACACTGAATATTGTAGAAGCAGAGATTTAGAAGAAATGAGCAACATGGGAAAACTCAAACAAAAAAAGTAGAATTTCTGCCATAGAAACAAATACCACTGGGCAGTAAAATCAAACAAAATAAATAGTGATTTGAATGTGTAATGGGATATCAGATTAATCAGATTAAACATACAAGTGAAAACTTGTTCTTGACATAAGTAGAATTCTGCTATCAAGTGATTGGAGACAAGAACAACTGAGCTGCATTTATTGCCAACAAGAATATCTGTAAATGACAGCTAAAGTAGAAGAAGACTTTATAAGAAAATAAAATGACATCATTTTTTTAGGATTTAAATCACTAAGACATGATGTCATAGAGTACTTTATTTTGGAAGGGTTCTCTGAAGACCATTTTATCCATTCTGCACCTCAAAGCAGGGCCAACTTAAATCAGATTTCTTGGAGTTTTTTTCTAGTTGGATTTTTAATGTATCAAGGATGGAGATTGCACAACCTCTTCATGTCACTATCTCCAATGTTTTATTACCTTTCTTATGAATGATTCTCCTAATATATAAACAGAATTTCCCATGCTGCAGCTTGTCCTTTGCCATTTGTTGTTCTGCTCTGTATCTCTAAGAAGTGTCTGGTCTCATCCACTTTATTCTCTTTGACTGGATAATTATAAACAACAGTAAGGTCTCCCTTTAGCTTTCTGTTCTCCAGATTGAGGAAATCCAGTTCTCTCAACCTTTTCTCATATACCGTGTGGGCCAGTCCCCTTGCCATCTTGAYTGACGTTTGGTGGCCTAGATACTGTAAATGTCTTTCTTGTATGGGGGAGCCCAGAACTGGACATGGTTCTCCAGATCTGGTCCCACATATGTTGAATAGAGGGGAAGATTCACTTGCCTTGGCCTTCTGGCTGCACTCTTGTTAATACAGCCACGTATGTGATGTGATGTGATGTGATGTGATGTGATTGGCCTTCTTCAACACAAGGACTCATATTCAACTTGTCCACCAGGATTCCCAGGTCCTTTTCTGCAAAGTTGCTCTCTACACAACCAGATCCCAGCCTGTGTTATTGCACGGGATTATTCCATCTCAGTTCCAGGACTGCACATTTACTCTTTTGGTGAATGTCATGAAGTTCCTTTGAGTCTGTATCTCCAGCCATTTGAATTCCCTCTGAATGATAGCCCTGCCCTTGAGCTTCTTGAGTGGTCCCCCCATCAATTTGATTTCATCCAAAACCTTGCTGAGGTGCACTCTGTCTCACTGCCCAGATCATTAACTGACTTTTAGAATTGGCTTCAGGACTGAACCCTGAGGAACACCACTAGCAATCGGCACTTTGTTGGACTTCGTGCTGTTGATCACAACTCTTTGACCCTGCAACACCCATTTATGTAAACCACGAGGTTTGCATATTCTTCTATTGTATCTGGTGCTGACCAGTTCTACAGAAGTCTCTGAAGACAAGAGTGTTAACCAGTGATCTAGTATGATCTTCTAAGAAATTCTTGTCTCTGTGTCATGATTTAGTGGGCTATTCAACAGACTTTGATCTCTGGAACTATATGTTTTCTAATCCATAGATCACATGAAGAACTATTTAAAAAACTAGAGTAAAATGCTAGAGTAAAAAGCATTCAGCTCTCATTTGTTTTCTCAAGCCACAGTTAGTGTTCMGATTTGGTTTCTTATTGCAGAATTCTGTGAAAATTATTTTCACCATGAAGTTTCAATTTGTGAGAGTCTCTTTTTTCAAAATACTGCAACCAGTCTCTGTCACAATTGAATTAGTGTGATTTGCTGCTCTGCCCCTGCTTGCTATTGTACTGCTGTGCAGTTARCTCTTGAGAAATCGAAAATCAGGGTATGAGTATTACAAATCAGATTTGGAAAGTGTTTACTTCAGGGAAATTTGTACAGTTAGTATAGTATATTATATTCTAAGTAATGATTCATTCACTGTTCTTAAAATGATGATAAAAAATCAAGTTAAGGGTGATATTTTGATATGTTATAATCAAAATACAAACATTCTAAAGAAAAATTCATTACCTTTATTTTTTAATGTAAGAAATGGAAAGACTGATTGGTCATTTTGTCATTCTCTCCAGTAGCACAACAGCAGGAAGTAGGATGTTGACTCAAGTATTCTAGTGTCACGATGGAGTGGGTATTTCTTCCCATAGTATCTGCTGCAGAATCACGTGAATTGGGATTTTTGGTGTTTGGGGGGTTTTTTTGGGTTTTTTTTGGTTTTTTTTTTTAATCCAAATAAGCAGATTGTTAGCACTTAAAGTGAATTCAAATTTGTTCAGCATTATTGGCATGAATTATTTCCTCTATAAAAGTTTCACTTYGGTTTCATTTAGTAATATTTGTTGTTGGTTTTTATTAACATGCCTAGGATAGTGGGAGTAGAGAGTATAAGAAGTCTTAGCTGGAGTGTCAAATAAGGGAGATTCTACATTGAGAACAGTTTTTCCAAGATACAGGACAGATGGTAGCTTTGGGACTTAGAAGCTGAGAGAAGTAGCTGGAGCTGTGTCAAGAGAAATAGTTAAAAAAAAGAAAGTACTAGAAAAAAGGAAGCAAGAGAGATTGTCAAGTCAAATCAGCACAAGTAGCTATTTGTGCTACCATTCTCATGTCTGCATGAATAGATGTATTACATAATAACCTAGCAAACAAATCTAAAGCAAGGATGAGGAACAAGCTGAATATACTGAATATTTGGATACGCCTATACAAATATAATTCACTCCATTTAGCTGTGACATTTTGTCAACCCATGACAACATAACACAACTTTTGAAATTTCCACCAAGTTTGAAAGAGGAATTGAAGCTGTTGTTACCTGTCCAAATCTATGAGATAGGAACTACATGTATATCAAAATGCCAAAACAGCACAACAGATTGAAAGGTAAGTTATTTTCTGCCTGTGGACCTAGAAACCTCGTACCCTGATACGACTGAACCAGTCTGAAACCTGCACTGTGCCACCTCCACTCCGGAACCAAGGCAGGGGCTGGGGCAATTCTGGCTTCATATTTCAGATCTGTCTTAAAATATATTGAAGAATAATAAAGTGCTAAAATGAAAATACCTTCCAGATTATGGAATTGTCCTTTTTTTTGGACCTGACATTCTCAACCCCACCCATGGAAGTTAGCCAGGATTGCCCAGAATTAAGTTTCTTGCCCAGTTGTACAACATTAACCATAAAGTTCTAGGTTTATAATCTTCAGCAACAGCTAACAGCATCAAACCATGACTGTTGTAAGTTAGCTGTCCTTGTGCTATACCATCACAAAGGAGAAAGATATATTGATCCCCTCATTTCTTACAGAAAGTGGCACAAAATACTGCTATAGATATATATAAAAGAATTTTAAGGTCCAAGCCAGATCAATCCAAATCAGGTGTATAGCAAACACTTTTAGTAGCAGGCATTGGAAGCAAGGGGTAGCCTTAGCTGAACGCTGTTCAAAGCTAGAATATGTTGTTGCTGCCATGAATTGATTTCAAAACTAGTGACAACTATTTTTCATTCTTGAAGCATGTTCTTGCTGGAGGAGACATTGCAGAATAACAAGTTTTACAACAATTTATGGATTGAGAGAGAGATGAAAGAGTCTATAGGGCTTATTGAAGCTAACTGTAGCACTTAGCTAATTGTTCAACACAAGTTCTGCCTAAGTTCATAAGAGAAAAGAACAGTAAAGGTTTATATATCTGACTTGCTTTGGATGACAAGAGAGGATAACAATCTGCAGAGTGGGGGAGTTGGATTCTTTTCGTATATAGATGTGTCAAACCTTTAGTATTTAGATGATATGTTTCCTATCTACAAAACTAGAAGGCAAAATTCCCTTATTAACAGAAGATTGAACATTACTAGCTGGAAGGGAGCCACGGAATGGATTTTCTGAGCAGGATTTTCAAAACTGTTTGAGAGAGCCTAACTGCTTCCTTTCTCAGAAGACAAAAACTGGTGCATTTGGGAGCTTTTGGAAAACAACCCATTAGGCTCGGGAGGCAGAAAGAGAGGAAGGATTTTACAGCTGAAGAATGTAAAACCATGCCTCTCTTTTCTGAAATGTACTGCAGGCTGAGAAAGTCCCTGTGTACACTGAAAAGGTGTGTGAGAAAGTATTTCAGTGCACTTTTCTCTTTTCACTCTGTGTTATCCCTATTTCAGGAAAGAACTACCATTCCTGAATATTGGGTTTATGATGCACTAGAGACATTATGAAAGTCTTTAGAGAACATACCGGTATATTTGCTACCTAATAACTTCAACAAGCAGTTAATGTATTTTAAGTAGATATAGTAAAAATTCTCAATCAATTTATTTTATAATGAAGTTTAAGAGGTGATTTCATCATGGTCTACAAGCACTTAAGTGAGGAAAGCCATCTGATGGTAATGGCTTTTTAATTTACTGGAAAGTCATAATGAGTTTCAGTGGGTAGAAGCTGATGCTAGATAAACCCAGACTAGAAACAAGGTACATATACTAAGTAAAGTTAATTATGCATTGGAAAAGCTTTCCTAGGTGTATGATGGATTCCTCACCACTTGAAGTCTAAAAGTTCAGAGTGGATATCCTTCAAATAAGTTTGTGATAGTTCAAACAGAAGCCATAAATTTGGTACAGGAATTAGTGAGTGAAGTTCTTTGTCATGTGCTTGCCCAGAGATCAGACAAGTATTTTAATGGTTTGTTCTGCATTTAAATCTACGAAGACTAGCCAAATGTTGAATACATTCCTTCACACTATTCAGAAACTCCCCAGATTTTTGCACATAATGAGATTGCAGCAGCAGTTTTGTGTAAAATCACYGGTGTAAGACAAAGTGTACCAGACAAAAGAGGTGACACATTTCTACCCTCCTGAGCTTGCTTTCTAGCACAGGTKCCAAGACAGTTATCTGGAACACAAGAATTAAGCCTGTTCTTGTAATGACTCTTCAGAGTGTTAGATATATGAGTATTCACAATACAGAGGATGAATGGAGGAAACCATCAACATTCATTTCCCACTACCACTTGATTCATTGCTGAACTTATCTCTGGACACTGTTGCTATATCTTAGACTGTTATCCCAACCATGTTTTCCTTTTTTCAAATTGAGGAAAAAAAATGTTATGATCGGAAACTGTAGATTTGACATAGAAAGTAATGACTGACTTTTTTATTACAAGGCCAGTATCAGTAAGTCTGTATTTTTTCTTCTTCTTTTCTTCTAATCTATCTAATTAAAATAAAATAAAATAAAATGACTTAAAAGACTCATGAGGTTAGTGTTGGAAATGTTGGATGAATACACAGTCTCAGGCTGAAGACTGAATCAATGGAATTAGAAATCAGAAGCTTTCCTTGCTTTTTATTTACAGCATCTGCTTGGATGAAAGAGTAAAAGAGATGGTAGGTCTTTTCTTCCTACAAGAATACCCATCAGAATCCATCCTAATCTTTCTGTTTAAGAATACAGTACAATATTTTTTAGTTTAGCTCAATCGATACACAAACATTCTGCCCACTTAAATTACTGGCTCCTGATTTCCCTCAGAAAGGATAGAGAGTTTAGATACTCAGCTACATGTAGAGACAAGCAATCTTCTTTAGGTCCATTTTGTAGATACAGGAACTTATACAACTAACTCAGTTTTTAGAGATGCTGTATAAAATGTTCGAGGACTTAGCCTTTCTTAACAATTGAATGCTAATTAACATTCTTAATTCCACTTAATAAGTCACAAACATTTCAAAAAAGGCCAGACCTGAACTGGGCTATGTAGAAATATATAGAACTTCCAATATTTTTCTTTCATCGCTATTTAAGTATGCACCTGAAGAGCATTTGAAGCAATGTTAGAGAGCAATGAATAATACTAATATTTTCCAGCTATGGAAATGACTTGGATTAGAGCTGACAAGAGTGGTATTTGGTCTCCATTTCACATAGTACATCCTCAACTTTTCAATTTATCTTAAGAAGGGCTAGGCTGGTGGAGAACTTGGGCCCATCTAGCACAGTGCCCCTTCTCCAGCAGTAGCTGGAAGCAGACTGCAGGAGAAAAGGATGAATTGAACAGGCATATTTGATTCTTCCACCTAATACTTTCCCAGCCTCTGACCATCTTCAGCTGAGGGGATTTCCTGAATCTGTTTAGTTTAGTTACTATCTAGTTAATCACAAAAGATCCTTTTTCCAAATGCTTCTTCAAGCARCATTTTTCTTATTTCTTGAAGGTATGTGCAGAAGATACAATCTTTTTTGTCTTATGTAGGTTTGGATATAAAATAGCATTTCTTAAAAAGAAATATAATTGTGAGCAGTCTAGCTGTATAATAGCAGTATGCATAAGGGGAATAAGAAGAGATATTTTAAGAACTCACATGTGTTCTAAAGGGTTGAACTACTAAGATCATGCAAAACAGGGAGAGGGAAAATCTCCCTACTGTGAGTTGAGGTATGGAGGTAGTCTGAGGAATAAACATTAGGAGTCTTGACATATATATCCTACTTAACTGTAGATATTTTTCTGGTCCATTGTGTGAGCTCTCAAAAAAAACTGTAAAAGAACAAGTCCCCTAAGTGTCTATTCATCAGAACCATTAGCAAATGTGACAAGAAAAATGAATTTCATTTATTTAGCTAAATATTATTACTAAGCAGTCAGTTGCATTGAACTCAACCCCTTTGCTTTTCTTAAATGTTGTGAGAAAGTTTGACTTCAGTGATACATGACTGTATGCTCAGCRTGGCAGCTGATACTGAGGAATGTAGCCAGGTACACGTGCACACCATGCCCATTCTGGAAGGGTTTGGATGTAGCAGAGGTGGGATTTCCATACCTGATTTTAAACATCTACTATCTGARCTAGTTATCCAAACTTCAGTTATAATCAAAGAAGAGAAACAGTGTTTTTTAGGGTGAAAAACATGTCATCTTAAAGAAGAGGTCTAAAAGAGACAGATGTCTTGTACTGTAACAGTGCTATTCACTCTTGTTGACTGGAAAGAGAGCCTAGGGTGACTAGCTCAGATGCAGATGTCTAACTTAGGTGTGATGAATCTCTCCCTCGGGTCTCTGGTGTCCCTCCTTGTTAACTGTAGAAATAAGCCTTCTTCGGATTGAAAACTTTTGGAAATAAGCCTTGTAGGAAGCCTGATATCTTTATGGCTTAAAACCATTATAAAACTTTTGCCATTTCAAACATTTGTGAGCAGTGGTGAAAGAACTTTTGAGCTGGAAACCACACTGCTGTAGACTTTTGAACTGTTGCCCTACTCATCAATCCTGAGCTCTTTTTCATGAGTTGGATATAATCTCATTTTGTAATAACACTCATTYGTTCTTTTCCCACTTTCAATGTTTGGGATGCTATAAAATACAAAGATGCCCAGAGAGGGATGTAAAATTGCTGAGATTTTCTCAAATCACAAGAAGCTTCAGTTCAGTTTCCACCGTGTTCATAGGTATCCTTCTCCTTCTTCTAATATTTTCAAATATTTAAAATTAAAATCTTTATGTTGCTATTTCTTCCAAGTTAAAACKTGACCTGTTGGACTAATTTTGATACAAACATAAACCACAGAGCTTTAGTYTATTTACAGGAAAATAATACAGAAAACAACAAAAAATATGTTTATGAACTTAAGAAGTATAGGACTTTGGATTTCATTTTGTAAATATGTAGCGCATGAGATGAGAAGTTTGCTTTCCTTCTCTTTGCAGCATGAGTGACAGATTTCTAACTATTGTAAATGAGAGACTGGCTTCCAGTAAATACATTTTATGAATGGATTGGTGTTAACTGACACTAGCAGTGCCAGTTAGTAATACATAACTGAATCATTACAGTGATCAGATACATCACCACGTGCAGTTTGTCAGTCCCTCTCTTCCCATAAAATCTATACAGCATGCACGAGAAGATCTGAGCTGCTGACGGGGAGCTCAAGACTTTCTGTTTAAAGCGCAGATGAATCCTGGAAATGAATACATGATTCTTCACATTACTAGATAACAGGTGTTGAGCTGTCTTAGCAGAGGTAGTTTCATGAGCATTTTACCATRCTATATGAAAGTCCAAGGAGAAAACTTCTTTTTCACATGAAAGAACAACAACAGCAYGGTGAAGGGGTTTCACAGAGTACAGGTGCATTGTTCTTTACCCTCCCAAGGGTCACACTTCTTCGGACCTCCATGTGGATGTGTGAATGCAAGTGCTTATTTTCTAGAGTTGTCCAGTTCCTTTTTTTCTATAGCTTTTTTAAGATCTTGTCTTCCATGTAGTGTTAGCTCAGGAAGCATCATCCTTAACCTAGCCTTTGACCAGACATAGAGATCTCTAAATGTGGGCAGCCCAGACAAGTGGGTGGAGCGTGGTTTGACGTTTCAGTGTAGTGATGCTGAAAAAAAGTGATGCAGTGATGATTCAAGTGCTGAGTGCTGCTTAATACAGCAACCCTGCTGTTGAAGTGGTATTTTGCAATATAATTGTAATAACTTGAAAGGAATGGATGCTACTGTGAAAGAGCACTGAGAATGCCAGCAAGAGACCAATTTTATGCAGTCTGTATGTTCGAGGTAGGTGTTTGTTTGCAAGAGAATTGACTGAGGATGTCAATTAGTCATAAAATGATACTCTTTGGGGGACAGTCAGAAAAGCTAACAAAAGTTAGTCTCCTAATCTGAATCACTCTCTGAAGGATCCCTTCCATGAACTGACTGTAATGGAAGCCTGGGGAAATTAGTTGTCCAAGTCTTAAGTTAGCCTTTGTGAATATCCCTCTGTGAGAYATATCAAAGTAATATGTTTAAATACCTATTGTTAGGGTCTTTAAACAGTGGCTGCTCCTTCATATCACACTTAATGTAATACATAGGCAAAATGGACGTAAATATAAATTTGTTTTGATGTACACAGAGTTCTAATACTTCCTTTGTCAGCCAAAAAATCTGAAGAGGAATCAAAGCGACGGTGACCTGGGTCCCTAGAGTAACTTGAATGACAATAGGTAGTTGTGTGGAAGAAGAGAATTCAAGGCCATATATTCATTTCATTACATCTACTTTAAAGCTCTAGCATTTTTCATGCTGTGCTCCTAGTCTATCTTTGTTTTTCTTCCTTTTCTGTGTGTGTGATTTAATAACAAAATAGATAGGAGAAATTAGGTGCCTAAGTGAGAAGGTGCATGAGAATGATCTATATATATACGCATGTTGATTTGCCAGGTAATTATTTCAACAGCCTTTCAGTTTCATTAGATATTCTGGTACAAGTCATACTTATTTTTATTTAAAGGTTACAGGAAGGAAAATGAGAACTGTCATCTTCTGCAAGCAGGCTTGATTTATCAAGTATCAGCTGTATCTCCAATGTTGCTCAAAGTTACATCAGCTCAGCTTTTGTCAKAGAAGAGATCTTTACAGCTTACTGAGGGGCAGTGGCCACACACTTTGCCTTGCTCTGTTCTGCTTACAATATTTTTCTGATTTCCAGTTGTACTTCTCTAATTACTCACTGTGAATATTTAAAAGTGTTATATATTGCAACAGGACCTGTAAATCCTGAGTCATCTTGATGCCTGAGATTGTTAACCGCACCCTAGATAAACCCTATAAAGGCCTGATATGTCTTAAAAACTGATAATAAATTACAGTACAGGTTCTCAAAGACAGCACAGGCAGGAAATCCATCATGCTCTCCAAATTAAGGCTCTCTGGGAAACCTTTCACCAGGTTGCAATCAGGAGTTTCGCCATACTTTGAGGCAACAGATTTTTGAACAGCATCATCTTATTCCTTTGAAATGCAGCATCTTCAACATCCTACTCAGTTCCTTCCAGCACATTGCTTGTTGGGATTTTTTTCCTTGGTTCAGGAAGGAGAAATACAGTCTGTCTGAAAAGCAGGCCAATCCCTGTTCGATAAATGCTTAAAGTCTGCAAAAAAGTGTGCCTTTTTAGTGAGCATCATCATTGACTCCTTGRGGGAAAGTAAGTAGGTTGCTTCTTTTTGTCTTTTTAGCTCAGTTTTTTTTCAATAAAGACTGTTTCAAAGTGTGGAAATCATCTCTTTTGGTTTAAGGTACATCTTTGATGTAGATGTGAAAGTTCGATGTAGTTGTCCAAGGATGCCCCGACCGTATGAGATGCCTTGGCCCTCAGCTGCCTTGCCAAAAGGATGTTTTTCTATAGGTACCATATTATATATGCCACATCTAGGTTTACTAGGTACTCTAAAATCTCTCAGTTGGTTCTAGGTGTTTTTATTAAGGCAAAYTTGTGTCAAGCTCTCCAAGTGGGATTTAGTTTCATGTTTAGATACCTATATATCAGATGCGTGTGCTTACTTGTGAGTATCTACYTGTGAGCTACATGTCTAAGCTCCCAAAACGGAGGAGACCAATGGTTCAGTTCAGTTGCCTAAATCCAGGTTTCTAGTACCATTTGACTCACTTAACTCTATCCAGAACATTCTCAGAAAGCCTACAGCCTTCTGGAACAGCATCTGGAAGCCAAGCAGATTATGCTTGGACATTTCATATCTACCTATGGCTGGGCATCTGGATCCCACCTCTAATCAATGCAGTCATGTGATTCTAAACAACTATTCAGCTCTCCCTAAAATAGACATTTAGGGCATGATGTAGCGGCATGAAAAAGGGAGTGTACTGCCCTTCCAGAGGTACTTCAGGTACATCCAAGCCATCTACATGATGTTGGGAGGTATGATGCTGGATCTCTGAGAGACATGCTCTTTAGGAACAGCAGCTGAAGGCCAGGTGAGTTACCCTATCATGATTTTAACAGCAGAGGACCAGTATGCTAAGGCAACTGGGCTGATTCTCTACTGGCCAGTCAACTGAACTGCCTTTTAGACTCTCTGAAATCACATGTTGTTGACTTTTAAATTTAAGAAAAATCTCCATAGAATTTATATCACCTAACTCTAAACTGAGTTCCAGTTGAAATCACATTTCCCAGCAGCCACTTATCATGGAAAATGTTTCTTTTAGCAATGATATAATGATGCTGAGTTATCTGTCCATCTTCCCAACCCTGCTCTACCTTCTGTTCTTGTCCACATGGCAAAACAAGACATTTTCAGTAGAGCGCTCTCTGTAAGTCCTGCGTATTCAGTGCAAAATAATCAATAAACATGTTCCATACAACAAATCTCAAGGTTTCTTGTAGTTATATTACTGTAACTATTGAAATTCATGGCAAAAGTTATGATTTTATTGCTTAGTTATGACTCAAAACTCACTTTCACCCCTTCTTGGACTCCAGTTGGCTATACTAGTCTTTAAGCTGTTGGTGCAAATCTCCACTTTCTCTGAAGGTCAGAGGTACTATTTTAGGAGGGTGGCTTTCTATTCTTTTGTGAATGATTGTCATAGATAATGAAAAATGGCAGCTGGTTTTGTTCGCAGTGGGATGTATCTGTAAGTAATTATTAAGGAAGACTAGAACTTGGTATGGCTGATTGTCTCTTCTTTTAAACCTATAAATAAAAACTGAGAGCAATTAGGGCTAAAGGGCAATCTGGATGTAATTTGTGTGCAATGCCTAACACAGCAGGACTCTAATTCAAATGGTCTTATATGCAATGATATGATATTTCCACAGTTCTGTAATTCCCAGATTTGAGCAAGCCTGAAAAAGCTCAAATGCTATAAAAAGTCATTTCTAACCGAAGTAGATATCTGGGAATGCTTGAACTACATTAATCTATTCTTTTGTGCTATGTGGCACAGGTTCCCATATACAAGGCTTTCCCAAAGGTCTGGCAAACATGTTTTTGACACATCTTTATCCCAAGTAAAAAATCATCTACTTTAAGACTGGCCCAACTATAAAATACAGTCACAAATGCAAGGTCTAAGGGACAAAAATAATGTATTCAGAAGTTTATTTTCTTGAATAAAGCTGTTAGTCTGGCAAGAAAAGTAAAAAAATAAAGAGGTAKGAAACCCTCCAGCAACAGTGGAAGCACTAACAAGAATTATTTATCATAAATAAAAGACATTCAAGATGACATGTCAAAGCACAATAGCCGCTAGTTSTGCAGGGACTGGGCTACCCAATTATGCAATTCAGGTTGAAAACAAATGCTATCTTATAATGCTCATGACATGTTAGATACTTAATTCTGAACTGAAAAACGCCTGACTTTTTAAATTTGAAATTCAGCTGTGTCAATTAGATGCAGCATATAGTGTTTACACTTTTTAGTAGTACAACTGGGGAAAAAAAATCCAACTGCAATAAAAAAGGATGTATGAAAATGTAAACCGGTTGGTAGAAAACTTGTGTACATTTGTGGTCTGCAATTTGTCTTCAATTTAAAAGGTAGAATGAAAAAAAAAAACCAAAACCTTACAGACGGGCTTGTGTGTTTAACTGGTCTGCAATGGCAGAGATCACTCTCGTTTCACTCAGCGTTCAGATGCCTTATTACTCTTCATAGCTTGTTTAGCTCATTTTTAAACACGTTAAAGCAAACCATAACATTTGGAGGTTGGTAGATGTGGAACTGTTATTTTGGTCCATTAATGAAACTGTGCATTTAGATCTTTGTTGAAACTCTCACTTTCTCACCAAAAAGACAAAAGGCTTTCAATAAGTAATTTTGGGTTGCTGAAATTTGTGCTTGTTGTGATTAATTTCTGGAAACACAGAGGCAGGTCAGTTAGCTCAGTTTCCTCAGCAAAGCTTCAGATGTTTTAATGTACAGGGTGAGGTATAGCCCTAATGTCCCATTCTATTCCATGATGCCTGTCACAGACTGCCTGATAAAAGCACATCCTAAAAAGGCCTTAAGGTGTCTTACTCTTTTGGGCTTGTGCTTGATCCACACCATACCCTACAGTCTCAGGGAGGAGAAAGGAATAAGTCATCCTCATTCATTTGAAATCTGTCTTGCTTTGTTTTCTTTTTATCTTCCTTTCTTCTCCTCCACCTAAAGCTGACTGCCATTACTCCTCGCCTTGTGAAGTCCTTTCTGGTYTGGGCACAGACAGCAATTCAGCCTGCACCATTGCAGTGAGTGTGCTCCACCACTCATGGCTGTAACTCTTTTCCCTCCTTCCTTTTTTATCATCTTCTACATTCCCATCAGTTTACATGCTTCATCAAGCTCTTATGGCTGAAGTGAGGCATACCTGTTTTATGCAAGGATTGTGAGACTTTTTGCACTTTCCAGCCAGCATAGGAAGGAACTTTTTCTTTCATCTGGAAGAAATCCCTCAGATTTCTTAGTACCTATAATTTATTCTATATAATTTCTTACATTTTCTTAGGTAGGGAATAAGGGTCGTGTCTAAGGTGTAATCGAGGCAGTATCTCAGGGAAGGCAGAACTAAACTCTTTACTCAGTTCAGGAAGCTGGATCAATATGTATCTTGAAAGATTACATCCATCTAGTCATTCATTTGAATTCAGTTGTGGGCAAGGTCGGAATACTACTTTACTCCTTGGTTCAAAGGTCCTGACCTGGTTTTCTTGGATGTGACTTCAAATATGGGTTTGCTTTGTTTGTTCCAGGTTCCTCCTGGAACAAGCAGGTTCTYTCATTTTGGTGAGATAATCCTGTAGAGGATTTATTTGGATTTGGTGTCATTTTGGTGTTTGAGCCTTTTATTCCTGTTGTACAAGAAATTTTGCCCCTCTCCAGTTATCCACCTGACTCCTGTGCCCCAGTGTCACCAGGTGTGCAGTCCATGACACTGTCTTACAGTCTAAGATCACTGTCCTTTAATGACAACACCATTGAGGAGCTGGAGCCATCATCATAAAAAAAACCCCAAAAAAAACCCCAAACAAACCCCTAAAACAAACAAACAAACAAACAAAAATCCCCCCTGCAATTACTATCATTAGGACTCATTTTGATGAGTGGCGCAGATGTCATGTTAGCCATCAATCCAAATGCTGAAAGCTAGGTTGCCAGTCCACCTGGCACAGGGTGTTCAGAGACGGACAACTACAAGGTATGACTATCCCGATCCTGTTGTGGCAACGAAGTGTTATTTAGCAGATGCTCTTGCTGTGCAGTTGTTTCTGATTTCCCCTAGCAACTATACAAGATGTTCTGCTTACCCTTATCACACCTAAGAAACCTGGTGTCTTTAGGTGATGGCTGGATCTTTTCAGCAATGTATATGGGGAAAACATATGTGTAAGGCCTCCTACCACACAACCATAATTAGTGTGGGGAATGAAAGCCCTCCTCTTCACTGGAGGTTTGAAGTATTTGTAGTGTTTGCAGCATCAAGGAATCAAAACACTAYCTGCAAGGTTTTTGGACTTTATGTATCCCTGGCCAGATTTCTCCTTTCTTCAGCTCTGCAAACTGAGTACTCCAACAGCTGCCATGCCTCTCCACTTTTGTTCCGGAAAGGGATGGAGGAAAAAAATACATATACTTCTCTTCCTAACTACTGACTGGCTGGTGCTGCTACTTAGATCTGCCAATGGTGATGATCTGAGGCAGGGCTGGTATGCTGTCTCTAATTTATTTTGACCATCTGCTTTTCCTACTYCTAATTGGTGCGTGTTAAGAGGAAGAATATTCCTAAAGAGCGTTTAGGCTGAGGATGCTCCTGGACTCACTAAAAGCAGATTGAAATACAATATTTGTTCTTCATTGGGCAGACCGGGCTGTATCTCAGCAACCGTCTTGTATTTGGCAAGATTACTCCTTTTGCATAAAGTAGTTACATGTGCTAGGGTTGTTAATGGTACGAAGGATGCATTAGTAAAAGTGAAAGAAGATCTTTTTTAGCAGGTTCTGCACACTTGTAAAATACTTACATTGTACCCTGCATATACTGCAGTTTCTTTGTAAACATTGAGCTTTATTGTGTCCTACTAATGCTCAAGATACGGAAAGTGTATTCAAATAGGGGTCTTGAATAGGGGTTTGTGCACTCTGATCCCTCACTCCAAAACAGCAGCCTGAAGGTTGGTCCATTTACTTCTCTCATCATCTCAGTGGAGACCTTGAGAAAGGTGTCTGATGTCTAATCTGCAGTACATTTTTGATCCTAAGGCCATGTTTTTGTTCAGGGAGAGTTAATTGTATTAAAGCCCGAACTCTCATATGAGAGCAGAACATCACAACCATGCAGGAATCTACTTTCTGAACCACTGCCCCGTCACAGATTGCAGGAATGGGAGACAGCTAATCACAGTTGAAATAAAAATGGACAATTTAATTTGCATTTGTTTGTTCTTCTTCCTTCCTCTACACTTTCTGGGTGGGATTCATGTTGTCTAAGTTAACTAGCTGGCAGTGCAGTCTGAACTGATCWTCTAAATAACCTGTATGAAGAGAAGACCATCCCCACAGATGACCTGATTTGCTCTCAGAGGTCCTTCTCTTTCTCTACCGTCTTCAGAGCAGAGTCTAATAACTGGCTTAGACTAAGMTTTAAGGAGGTACAGCAGAGCAACACAAAAACACAAATCATACCTTTTTTTTTTAAATGATTTTGAGTTTTCTAGTGATATTGCCATTGGATTTTCAAGCAGCACCAGAAAAATCTCTGCATTCAAGTAAATGGACACAATGTAGGTTTTATCCATTTCGTATCATGAATATGKTTTTTTGTAATATAGATTAATCATCCTTTACTGATGAAGAAAAACCTACCCACCTGTCAGTAATTTGTTGTGTTATTTTCARATGTCATTTCCCCCAATAGTTATCTTAGTTAAAATGCCCTGTAATAATAGCTACACTCTTCTAGTAGATATTATATGAAAATTTGGTAACATATAGTATTTCTTACTAATACTGTACTTGTATTTCTTATTTATAGTATTCTTCAAAGGATTATAGTTTTGTCTTTATCATTTTATAGGACCCTGGTAATAGTATATGGATTCTGTTGGAGATAGAGTATCATACAAATATTGGATGAAATATCTACCTAGCAAACAGCCTTKCTGGTAAGCAGTTTGTATATTCTTTCCTCTCTTTTGCAATATTTCATGTCAAGCTATGCAAAGGAAGACTTAGATCATATTCAATTAGATGTTTACTAAAAACAAAGGATATTTTAAATATTTACAGTTCTCTTTRCCTTTACCAAATAACTTCAGAATCACTAGATTATGTTTCTGCCTCCCCTTGAGAGAAACATTTTCAATTTTCATTTTGTGCCATTGTGCACCATGAGGCATTGTAGGCTGTTTTATCTACAGGTGCTGCCTCGTAAGAAATGTGCAAAGTTCAGTTTCATAGGCTTGTGTAAGAGTCAGAAAGCTTCCCTCTTTTTCTTTCACCCTYTTTTCTGTTTTTTATTTTTGGAGTGTTCTGGTTGTATTCATTGTAATGTTGTGGATTTGGTTTGTTGTTGATGCTAAAGAGTGTTTGTGGGGCTATAAATATATCAGTGCAGTTTTTATTCGTAGATGATTAATGTATGTCAGGTATTAAATGTATTTAAATAGGGAGAATCAAGAAAATCACACATCATTTAAAGGATTAGTTATAAGGTCACTCACCAGGAACACCTGAGCTCTAGTCCTATTACTACCTCTGGTTTATTCTATGACCTTGAGTGAGTCATTTCTGAAGAGGGGGAACCGTGTTTCTGGGAGGGGATACAGTAATGTATGAATTGCATTACTCTTCTTTACATAATTGGAGAGCTCATTAGGTAGCTGTTAAGAGTGACTAAAACCCATTAAGCCTGATAAGACTTATTTCTTCCAAAAAAACTTAACAAAAATGAAAAAATATAAAATATAACTTTAGTTTCTAATAGAGTTGCTTTAACTCTTGCATTTCCAATACTGTCCTCACTGTTGATTGCTACTTCCATAAATTGGGTATAAAATCTGCACTTGAAATGTTGTTAGGGATTTTTGTATCTGACAACGAGGCAAAGCTTTACAGATTTAAATTAAAGAAGCCCAAGGTGAAATCACTGGATTTGACTCGCCAGATTGCTGTATAAGAAGATACATGTTCTAGAGAATGATGAAACAGAAAGGACATTTTRTTTGATGGTAGCCACAGTGGCTGAAGTGCTTGCCACTTTGAAATGTCACTAATTAAAAACAAATGGGTCTTCTCCGTTAAGTCTTTAYGAGGAAGAAAGAAAATGTCYGGGAAATGTATKTGTGCTGTATTTTCACATATTACCTGGATAYGTACCAGGAGGAAGGGATGAAAATYTTTACTTGGCAGAAAGCTGTTTATTTCCACAAATAGTGTTCAAAACTCAACCGGACAAGTCCCACAGCAACCTCATCCTGTTAGACTTGCTTTTGAGCGAGGGTTGGACCAGACATCCAGAGGGGTCCCTTCCAACCTAACTTACTCTAAGGGTCTGTGAGTCTGTGTAGTTAGGTGATATGTATGATGAACAGAAAATTGTTAGATTATGTACACACACCAAGGTACTTTACTTAACCTTCAAGGGAAATTACATGATTTAATATCCAATGGATGAGACCAACTGAACTCTAAAGACGCTGAGGGAAGATGGGGAGCCAGAAAAAAGGAAGAGGGATTTTGTTAGTAAGGTTAGCATCCAACTGTGGGAGATAATTAGGTACCTAATACCATAGGTGTGCATATATAATTTGTCCTGTGGTTTTCAGATTTTCTTTTAAATGCTTTTGTTTTAGAGTATGACTTGCTCTCAGAAGTTTGTATCATCACTGACTGCTTTGATCACTGGAGGGCACAGATTTTTACATGCTGGGCAAAACTTAAGCTCACTTGGGGAATCATGACTGATTTTACAGAGGGAACTCTGTGTCCAGTCTCCCTAGCAGGGGGTTATAAAACACCACAGGTGAATATGAGTGAAGAATACTATGTTTCTGTAAAAAGGACAAATGTCATTTTACAGTGTGAATAATGGGAAATAATTCTTCTGCTCTGCTCTGCTTAGTATTGGTACAGCCTCAGGGACTGTCCATCCTGAGACATTTCAAGAAAGCTAGGGACCAGCTGGACATGGACGTCAGAGGAGAAACAAGGATGAGCTATGAGAGGTTCATGAGTGAGACCTAAAAGAAAGGTGGAAGTGCTTGAGATGGTTTAYGGTGAAAGGGCTTGATGAGCTTCAAATACATGATAGGCAGTTAGAAAAAGAAATAGATACTTTCTTCTCTCCACTGTATTCATACTGGAGAGAGCAAAAGATGGGGGATTTAWACTGAAGTTAATTCAAGGCAGGTAGCAGCAGAAAGCTTGGCTAAGCTCGGCAAACAAAGTGCTGGCATGAATTGTTTGGATGTGTTGTGGAGATGGTCACATGTGGAGGGAGGGCTTTCAGAATAGGTTGAAGAAATTTCTGTCAGGTGCAACTCATCGTCGCTGGGATAAAGGGGTGGATTAAGTCATCTTCTGGGGTCTCTCYCAGCCCTGCTTGTCTCTATTTGGCTGCCCCTGGTTCTGGAGCACAAATTATCAGATGCAAAATTGCTATTCTTAAAGGAAACAGTTGTGAAGAAGGTGGGKGTGGGGGGAAGGGAAGCTGTGGATAAACTCACCTCTATAATGTAYGTTATAGTGGGCAGTCAATGCAATTTGCACCAGGTAAAATCTGTATTGCCTAAATTAGGAGTAAACAATATCAACTTGTGTCAGTGGAAGCTGAATCCCTGACAGGAGTCTCTCATTTACARTCATGAAGATTTCTCAAACTGCACTCTCAGTGTGTTGAAAATATAAAGACAATATCTGGTTACCCTGTTTACTTTAAAATGGTGTGGCTATRTTTCATACATTATCAGACTTGACGTATCTACTGATTTAGGTTGTAGATTGATGCTTTTAGCAGCGAACCACTGCCATGTTGGGGATCTCAAGAATTCTGAACACACCACAAAATAGCTGTGATGAACGTACACAGCAACTGTACTATATATGTGGGCATAATATTGTTTGGGATATACAGGAAATTAACTCTGCGGCTGGAAACAAAATTATTATTAACTCAACATATCAATTATAAAAAGTAGCATCTCTGTTTCCAAACGCTAGGAATCATAATCTCTTTAGCAAATAATCATGTTGTTTATATGCCTTACTGTTAAGTGTATGAATTGACAGACACACTTCTCTGTATATCTCAATTGTATAGAAAAATAAGTAGTTATAGTATTCCTTTTCTGTGTTACTAGTAGAATCTGAAACCTCTTTGAAAAGGGCACTTTAGAACTGAGCTCCAGTTTTTCATTTTTGTGCTCTTTGTCTGTACTTYACCAGCTTGAATAATGCCAATTAGAGCTGCTGCTGTATAGTCACCTTTTAATTTTCTGCTTCTCATGCCTTAACATACTCACAAATTTGGGTGTTGACTGTTCTGCTGGATAGTTTGAATTAAAAAAAAAAATCAATTTAAGATAAAAATAAGTGTTCTTTTTGTGTGAGAAATTTCTGGCCTTAATCCCCTTGATGCTCATCCAGCACAGGTGCTCTGCTATGTAATTACTGGAAACAGGTTGAAATAAAACACTGAAATAGGACTGGTAACCTTGAAAATATTACCATTACATTAGGTAATGGCAGTTACAAGATTGTATATGTATCATGTTCTGCTCTTTCACTGTCTGGTGACTGAAACTGTAGCAGTAGTACTGACAAAGAAAATAAAAATTCAAATATCTTTTCAGAAAACATTTTCTTGAGTTGCAAATGGTTGGAGAGTGGAGTTAAAAGTAGAGATTCACTCTGCAGAATCACCGTCAGCCACACCTGAAAGCCTTTCAAGATTGAATCCACTGATCAAAAATGTTTTTAGCATTCCCATTTCCTYATGGGTTAAACAATAATAAATATTGAACAGCTGCAGTTGGAGCATTTTCAATAAATAAAGAGTTAAATACAACCCAGGGTAGAGGCTGTGAGCTCTTGCCAATACTTGAATACTACAACCTGGTTCCTATTTTATAGCAGACCCCAGGTCAAGAGGAAGTGATTAATCCTGCTTTTGCTGAAGCAAAAGGTATATTTTTCTCCTGGAAATGTTTAAAAATGCAGTTTTACTTTAGAAATTGATCATCATTGCTGTTTTTCTGACATGGCTGTATGGATGTTAGCTGCCTGGCGATGAACGATCTCTTTCTCCAGTCCAGAATCACCAGTAGAAGTCCATTTTACAAGAAAATTTGCTTGGAATTTGACTCTTCACAGCTCCCTTGCAGTACCATTGCAGTTGTTTAGATCAAGCTGGGAAGCTCTTTCTGGCTTTGGCATTGCACATCCTCATATTGCCAACCTTTGAAGTGTTCTGCTTGTGTACATCTACACTAGGTATAAGTTGTGTTTCTTTAGTTGGGATTAGTGGGGAAGATAACAGATACCAGTTGAAGTAACACTGCATGACCCTGTGGAATATTTTGGGACAAAGATGAATATAAATTGTCTTCAGGTAGACAAAGAAAGCTGACAGCATCAATGCTGGGTTCAAAACTGAGCAGCAATATGGTTTCAGCTATTTTTCAAATAAATGTTTCGTGTACCTTCTGCCTTTGACCACCTTCATGTTTAATTACACAAATCCAGTTCATCAAAGAGTTTTAATTCAGCTTGAAGAAAATTGGACTTTTGTATATTTCTATGGAAATTTTTTGCCAAATGATGGTGAAGCTAACTGTTCTTGGATATGTGTTATGTATAAAAAAACACAACTGTTGTCAGTCTAGSATGATGGGTGTATGGTACTATGCCAGAATGCTCATTTTTTTAAAGGTATGTTTGGATTTGTGTTTGGGTCTTCTTGAAAAGCAATCGTTCATTCAACTCAAAGCAATACAGTGGTTAACCAAATACCTTCCAAGAGAATCTACAAAGTGTTAGTCTGTAGACTTCCTGGCTCTCTCAAAAATAAAATAGGTCAGTTTTTGCCAGAGTTGCAAGAAATTGGAGCATTTCTTTAAGGAGAAGTGAAATAACCCAGTTTTGGATCATTGTCTGTTGAGTGTTTTTTCCATTGTAACCCTGTAGGAAGAAAAGGGAAAAAGAAAAACTACTTTAGATTAGATTTAATCCACCTGGGAAAAAGCATATATTTTAAGGTGGTGGACTTAACACAGAAAGCCAGAAGAATATGCAAAAAATTAGGAAAGAAAGTGAAGTGGGTTAGCGGTATGTTGCTTTTCTGCGCTATTCCAGAAGTCTGAAGATACTAGCTGAGATTTTAGGTTGGTTCATAAGCAAGGATGGCTCAATCTCACAAGACATCTTTTTCTGAAATTAAAAAGCCAACAACTGCAGGATTCCACACTGTTAGCAATCTTTACTTAATAGAGATCCGTGATTCAAAGAGATATGTGACTTAAAATCTACTAGGGAGCATGAAGCAATTAATAGTTGGAACTTTTTATAGCACCTTTTATCCAAGGATCTCAAAACTCTTTACTGGCTTTAATTAGGCCTCACTCCATGAAATATCCGCCTGGAATAGAGAAATGTTATTTTTTTCTTTTGTATATAGAGGAATTTGAGACACAGAGGTTAAATGGCTTGACAATGATCATGTAAAAGCAAATAGTAACGACAGGAATAAATCCCAAAYCTCCTGCCTTCCAGTCCCATGTTCTATCCACTAGCCAAATTTATTTCCTTTACATTAAACTCAAGGCTTTTTCTTATCTGTCCTGTAACACGTGTGATTTTGGTTACRGGATCAAAACCCAGGCAATTAGAAAGACTTTCATCCTCTCCAGAAAGCAAAAAAAGAATATTGAAACGAATCAGTAAAAGACTACTTTCTGCTCTCAGGTAAAGGAAGAACTGTTCCTATTTCCTGCAGTGGGAGCTGTGAAAGATAGAAAAGAGCAGACTCTAGAGGTAAACATGMTGACTTTGGAGATAATGAATAAGGTTTTGTGTTTCTGCCTACCAGGAAGAATAGTTTTGGTTGGGTTTTTTTTGCAGATGATAGTATAAAATGCGAGGAATGATGCCTGCAGTATGCTCAGGAATTCAACCTCGTAAAAAAATCTTAAGGCTGTAAGGGAGATGATAGTCTCCTGGGAAAAGACAATAGGGAATCATCTGAACCTGAAGCTGGGAAGTGTTGCATAAGAGACACCGGCATCTATCTACTCAGGAGAACTCTTAAATGTTAGAGTCCTTGGCAAGAGGCATGGGAAAAGGAGGTCAATATGATTACATTAGCAGATAATAGAGATAATTCTGTTGTTGTGTCTCTCCTAGCAACTTGTCTGAGGATATTGGATCAGATAATATGATTTATTTCTTGTCGTTTAAGGTAGACATCGAAAATGGCAGGAAAAGGGAAATAAGCAAAAGAACTAGGTTAACAATAGTAGCCTGGATAGAAGCTGTGTTGCTTCCATCTCTCAGGAACCTAATTTCAAGGAACCTGAAGTTTTTATTTCTAGAACTGGTTGCTTGTCAGATGCTGATAATGATTATTGACAAGAGAGAACCCAGTTCAGACCTTATACGGAGAAAACCAGGTGGTTCATGAAAACTTGATTCATTGGCCTTACAAGAGACATCTCCATGCTTACCTTTATGTCAAAGCCTGGAAGCGTGAATCCATTGGTTTTCTCTGTGCATCCGACTCTCACTAATTTCACCATAATAACSCACACTGAGTACTAGAGTTGGCCAACCAGTGCAAATATTTTTTTACAATTTTTCAGCACCAGGAGAACATAAGTTCTGTGTTGAGGTATCACAGGAAGAAATGTTCAGTCAAATAGTGAGTTTAGAATAAATATTGAAACACTTGCATTGATTGAAGWTTCACCATACAMGTGATCCTGAGCACTGTTATACAGWCAGGGTGTAACAGCGTTACCCAGGCAAAACAAGCCAGCACATTCTCATTACAGAGGTGATGCTGTGAATTAATTCACAAGGGTTTGTTACCAAAAAGTT
Source organism: Oceanodroma leucorhoa (assembly GCA_030449065.1). Classification (NCBI taxonomy): domain Eukaryota; kingdom Metazoa; phylum Chordata; class Aves; order Procellariiformes; genus Oceanodroma; species Oceanodroma leucorhoa. The sequence goes on from JASVER010000079.1 coordinate 4,007,398, forward strand.
ACTTGCCAAATGTTCTTYGGGAATAAGCTAAAATACCAAAGGTACAGATTAGGAAGTTAGAAACTGCTTACAYTCCACTTAGACACAGAAAAAGATGGCACTGAAGTGATTTCACTGTTCACACTTCACAAAATCTGCTGAACATAGACTTGACTTTTAAATAAATAACCAGTCTTTGCAGTTCTCAGCATGGATTCTAAAAAGGCAGATGCAGCCATTGCAAATGATTTTGCTTGGTGTTACATTTGTCAAAAGCTGTCAGAATGTAGTAAAAAGGTGTTTATACAAAGTAATATGCTGCTTGAACTCCTGTATGTCTCCTAGACTGGAGATTTTAGATTGYTGATTTGTAAGAGTAAGAGTTCCAAGTGGGCCTGTTATTTTCTGGCTTTACTAATTTATATATGATGCACTTCTACACATTTACATGTCTGCAAATTACAGCCAACACTCAAGGACTGAAAAAGGAATCTAATCAGATAGAACAAGAYCAATCTGCTTCACGCCAAACTATGGTTGTGTAGTTAGACGGTAGGAATTGTGTACAAAATAATCATTATTYTACCCATAATTTTGCATGCCTTTAAGCATGTCTAAAAGAACTTTGTTCAAAAATGAAGTTTGTGTCAAGACAACCAAGATTGGAGTGGGAGAGGAAGATTTTGGCATGTGCTAAAACAACAAAGTTTACAAGAGATTCTGATCCACTCATSAAGCTCACCTGACTTTCAGAAAAAACAAAGCCAAATCAAAGCTGTTGAGTTCTATATGACATACCAATTTAATGTGAAGATTTCAGAAAACAGTATATTACAGTATTTTCATATGTAGCAGGAAATATTACCTTTATCTGGAAAACAGATAAGAAAGACACATCCTACTGGTGAAAGGTGCATACTGTTTGGTCTGGCTGTTGACTAAACGAATACTRTAACCAACATAGTAATACAAGTTTTATTTGCTCTAATTTTTTGTGAATATCATTAGCTGAAAATTATTTAAGAAATCCATAGGCTACTGGCAGGYAAACATGGAAAGAAATTGTCAGGAAGAAAGAGAGTACTTACTATTATATTTGGCCAGCTGGTCTAGTTACATTCATAAGCATGCTAAATAAGGAATGARCTGGTGATAGAAAATGATACCTTCAAAACCATATGTGAACCAATCTTATTTAGTGTGAAAAGTATTAAAGATGTACCAATGCTTGGAAACTAGTCTTTCTGATGTTTTATGAGATAAAAYATAAAAATTAAGATTTTTTTTAAAATTACTAGAAAACGAACCGGCTAACACAGGTTTTTCTCTTTCAAATTTTGGAGCACAAGGAGAAAATTACATTTGTCTTTTGATAACCTCCAAAGACACTACTTGATTGTCCTAATTTTTCTGATATATCCTCGGCCATGTTGCAGGGGCAGAAAGGTCTCAGAAGCCTCTGAACTGCAAATTGCTGGAGATTAGGAGCTTATTGGGGGATGCGTTGGAAATATCATGACGGATCTGCTCTATTTTTATACATCCGCTATAACCCTGGTATGACGGACACTCATTCTCCATTGTAGAAATTAAGACTGCCTTTATTTTGAAATGCTCAGCATTTTCTTCATTTCCTGTTGCATTAGAACATGTTGGCAAAGATGACATTCTCCAAAGCTTTCTATTTATAAATAAATTTCAGAGGGAGAATTATTTTCTACCATAAGCACAGGTCAGAATTCCATAACTAAGCTKGATTTGAATTTTATGCTTTGAAATTCAAACACTGTGTTAGATATGAAAAATGTCATGTATCTTCCCAAAATTACAAATCTTATTTCAGATACACAATAAACCTTSTGAAACTCTGCAAGTTAATCTCTGCAAAGCACAGCCATGTTTGATATTTTGTCTTCTATCATTGTAATAATGTGGGACTTTTCAATTTCCCATATAGCTAAAATACACTACTTTTTGTGTGGTGATTGCATTTGAATAAATTGTTTTAAGGTTGATGGTATTTTTTTGCCCTTACTCTAGGTCCTTTGACAGAGGGTGATGAATAACAATCTTAAAGAGAATTTCATGATGAATGACCTCTTCAGAATTTCTGTTATTTTTTCTTCTCTTTAATGGCTGCATCGCTCTTCATAGCCTAACTCCCTGTAGGGAAGGAACCTGGATACACAAATTTCTTTCCATATTCCTACCTTCCTTTGGAAGAAAATATGAGTGTACAGCTAGGGAATAAATTTAAGTGTGATCTATATAGACTGGAGGGCATGGGGACCAGGACTGTAAATTGTAGTGTAGATGAAGCCAATGTAACTGAACACAAGAGCCCACCTTCAGGATGACCATTGCCCAATTAAAATTATTTTTAAAAAACGTGAAAGTCCTAAAATTCAATGCAATCTTCCAACTTGGACGGTTCTTGTTTCACTGTGATGATCAAAAACAATTTTGACAAGTTCTAATCTTTTTCAAAGTTTTGCTGAATGTTCAGTTAAATCTGTCATTGGGGAGTCATTAACACTTTACATGCTAATGATTACTGTATTGTTGTGAAGAGGCATCACTTCCAGTATGAGTTTAACTATTCACACACACCCACTAAAGCAGGAGCAAGCAGTTGTTTAGATGATTTATATGTACATTTCCATGTTTTTAAAATAACGGGATTTAGCTYTGCTTTAATTTTGGACACCAAAATTCAGAACTTTTATTAAGTCAAACCCACAAAGATATTTAGGTTCCAAGTTCCAACTGAAGGACTTGAAATCCAAGTTCCAGAGAAGGCTTTCAATGCAAGAAAAGAAATTTTGGGTTGTAGATCATGCACAAGTGGTGGGATGAAATTAGAGCTAATAAGGAAAAGGAAATTAGAGCTAATAARTTTCTAAAGGAAATTAGAGCTAACAAGGCTCAAGGCTCCTCTGTCCGTTATAGAAGTTGGACTGGGCTGTTAGAGAGCAACTAATGCACATGTGCCTGATGTACTTCTGCTTCATATATCTACAACCAATAGYGAAGAAATAGAAATATGATGGGATGGGAAACTCTGAGGGCTGGAGCTGAATGACGCTAATGCTTGGAGAAYATTCAGAGTTTGTTACCAAACCTGTAATATCCACATACTCCTCTCCTGGACAGTAATAGTCACAGGTTCCCATCAGTCTTAGTCATAATTTATTTGTTTCTTATTTCCTTGAGCATGATAGAAAGATCTCCTGAGGTCYGAGACTGCTGTTGTCCAAAGGAAAACATACCACACCAGTTATGGCAAGAACGTGGTCAAATACATCATTTGGGTAAATAATTACAGCAGATATTCAGCACAGAAACCCATAAGTAATAAATTCAACCTAAAATATCACTTATAATGCAGGCTGTTTCTGGGAACACCAGCTACAGAAGATAAAACAGCCCTTTCTAGTGGTGTGACCATATGATACAGCAYGGTCCTTTTATCATATCAGACCATTTAGCTCTACACAAACCCTCTGTTTATTCATTCCTTTGAAGATTCAGTAGCACATTCAGCTCTAACATGTGTTTGAAACATGATGAAAGTATAAAGCATCCTTGATAGAAATAAAAACATGATTAAAGAGGTAGTGCAGTAACTGTCAGTCACATTTTGTAAAGTTATTATCCTGTTTCAGACCTCTGTTTAAGAGACGTATCTCTCTACCAAAACACACATAGTTATTATTATTATTGAAAAAAAAAAGGGGTTGTTTTCTCTTCTGACTCCAATTTCTGTGTGTGTGTGTGTGTGTGTGTGTGTGAGTGTGTGCACATCTGTCTGTCTCTCTCTGTATCGACTTTTCTTTCCTTCCTCAAAATGTAGTTGGGAATGAAGCTCTCTACATCAACCAAGCTAATTCCAGGCATGAAACAAATTCTACCAAAAACTTGACGTTGAATCAGAATTATATGGCGATTGGCTCTATATTTTGGTTATTCCAGAGGATGGATGTAATAAGAAAAAAACTTTTAAAAAAACTCAATAACTCAAGAAAACATTTCTTAAATAATATTAATAATAATAATTTAAAAAAAAAAAAGTTAAAAGGCTCTTCAGTCTAAGCACTTCCTTGAACTGATGAAAAGGATATGAACCTAAGCTCATGTGGCTAAAATTAAACCAACTGTGTTCAATTCACTGCAGTAACTGCCTTGGACTGTGGGAACGGCATCAATTCCCTAGGTCAGCCCCCTATGTTAGCATCTCCCCGCTCCTGCAACCCTTTGATAYGACGTTATATGTCTATGGATGCTACCTTAGGAAGGGGTAAGGGTTAAACCTTAGCTACAGGCCAGTGGCTGCAAAAGCTGCACACAAAATCCTATCTATTTATACAAAGGCTGTTAACAAGAAATCTATATTTTACTACCTTCTGTTGTTGCTCAAACTGTCTTAGATTCYACCAACAATATCATCCAAAAGTGGGTCAGAAAGGCTGTTTCGCTCTTTCCATAGAAGAAAATGTGTCTAGAATACTGAATTTATCCATCTGCATTTCTCTGAGACAGAGGACTGCAGGGGGAGAAGAAATCATATTTTACATATCAATCTCATACAAATTTCAAACCTCCACAAATAGTTGCTCAAAATGACAACACTCTATAAATGTCTTATAGCTAAGTTACAACCACTTGCAGTGCAAAGTGAAAGGGAGAACTTCACATTTCCCCTGGTGAATAACACTCTGACAGGAAACTTCCTTTCTCAACAACTCAAATATGAATTATTTGAACCACAAAATCACAAACCACAGAATTGCTGAGGTTTGGAGGAACCAAGATATAGTCCAACCRTTCTGCTCAAAGCAGGGATATCCAGAGCAGGTTGCTCAGGTGCTGTGTCCAGTCCAGGTTTGAATATTTCCAAGGATGGACACTCCACAACTTCTCTGTGCAACCTCTTCCAGCGTTCAAACACTGTCACAAGAAAAATAGTGTTTTCTTGTGTTTAGATAGAATTGTATGTATTTCAGTTTTTGCCCCTCCTCCTGCCACTGGAAGCTAATGAGAAGAGCCTGGCTCCATCTTCTTTACTCCCCTCCTCGCCCTGGTCAGGTATTTACACACATTGCCAAGATTCTCCTGAGCCATCTCTACTCCAGGCTGAACAGTCCCAACTCTTTCAGCCTCACCTCATAAGTCAAATTGTCCAATACCTTAATTACCTTCACTGTCCTTTGCTGGACTCGYTCCGGTATGTCCATGTCTCTCTTGAACTGGGGGACCCAGACCTGGACAGGCACTCAMGATGTGGCTTCACCAGTGCTGAGCAGAGGGGAAGGATCAMCTCCCTCAACCTGCTGGTGACATTTCTAATGCAGTCCAGCAGGTTGGAAGGACACATTGTTAGCTCATGTTCAGCTTAACGTCCACTATGACACCCAGGTCCTTTTCTGCAGACYTGKTTTCYGGACRGTTCAYCCCCGCCTGTGCTGGTGCATAGGGTTAGTCATCTTCAGGGGCCTGATTAGACATTTCCCTCTGCTGAACTTCACGAGGTTCCTGTCAGCCCATTTCTCCAGCCTGTCCAGGTCCTTCTGAATGGCAGAACAAACCGCTGGTGTATCAGCTACTCTTCCTAGTCTCGTATCACCTGAAAACTTGCTGAGGGTGCACTCTGCCTCATGCAGGTCATTAATGAAGATGTTGAACAGTGTTGGTGCCAGTAYCTACCCCTGGGATACACCACTAGTGACTGGCCTCCAACTAGACTTTGTGCCACTGGTCACAACMCTCTGAGCCTGACCGTTTAGCCAGTTTTTGATTCACCTCAGTGTCCACTTATCTAGYCTATACTTCATTAGCTTTTCCATGAGGTTTTTATGGCATATAGTGCCAAAACCCCTTACTAAAGTCAAGAGAAACAACAACCACTGCTCTCCCCTCATCCACTGAGCCAATCATCTCCTCGTGAATAACTATCAAGCTGGTTAAGCAGGATTTTCCTTTCATAAATTGATGTAGACTACCCCTGATCTCCTTCTTATCCTGGAAATGGAAGCCAGTCATCTCATCTATTGCTCCGTACCAACCCGTGCAGAAGTGATCTCTTACGTAATGGCACTGYCGCATCACCAGAAGACAACAGTTTAAATTTCATGGCCTAGGCTATCAATACAGGATTTGGTGTTCAAAATCCTGAAAGCCATTACACATGCTTAAACACAAGTGTCTTGCTTTGAGGGCAGTGTATTCAGCATCCAAGAGAATGCAGGCTCTATAAAAAGAATTCAAAAACTGGCAGTTAACATGATCACAGACAAGTGGAGATAATGAAACAAGTTGTATTTCCCAGTTTGGARCTGCGATGACTTCAGTTGGGGTACCTCAGATGAATGGTTCAGAATGTAAATCAAAGGACTCTTACTCTCTTGAAAAAGAAGATGAAAATTTTATTATTATTTAGTTAATTTGGATTGAGTTTAAAAAACTTTGCCACTCATGGGAGGATTTAATTTAACAGGAMTTTTGTGAAGATTGGGTGTAATACCACATGGGAAATCATTACTTAAAGCGGTGAAGGTGAGGTTAGTGTAGGTACTAAGGTGGGTAAGGAACTGACTGCTGGGATAGTTATAAAAGGTGTGTTGGAAAAGAGACTATAGGCCTAGAGGGAAGATATTGATGGATTAGTTAGRATTTAGGGGGTTGTTTTCATTTCATGAATAAATTTGATGACAAGACCAGTCAGGTGATGAAGTGACATTATCAATTCAGTGGATGCACAGAATATTGTGCAGGGCAAATTGGATCATATTGAGGATGGGAAAAACAGAAGTGGGAGGACATTTAATAGTAAAAACTGAGATTCAAGCCTTTAGGAACTTTGAACATGAAGTACCACTTTAAACTGGACGCTTTTATCTGATAGGGACAGGGAGAGTCTTGTTTCTGCCAATCAATCATAGGACACCCTTCAGTAAGATGTGTAATATGACCATGAAAAATACCAAATGTGATTTTATGATCACATGAAGGAAAGTGCTTACACTACCATCGTTTGAAAAAATGAACACATTTGCAACAGGTATTCCTCTCCTAGAATATTGTGCATAGCTCCCAGTTAGGATATTCATATTTAATAACTTCCAATGCAAATTGGAACTGATGCAGAATAGCTATGCAAACAATATGAGGAACAGAGAAAACATTAGTTTGATTCATTTGGTCTGCCAAAATGAAAGCTGACAGAGGGCATAGTTTCTACCTACAAATATGTCAAAAGTACCAGGGAAAGATAAGAGAAGATAAATATCTTCTGCTTATGAATTAACTTTGACTAAACTTTAGGAAAAAAATAGCTCTTTGAAGATCTTCCAGAGAGAGTAGAAAAACCAAAAACTTAACTCAGTCTTCAATGGCAACCTCTTTTCCCACACCTCTYGAGTGGATGAACTGCAAGGCAGGGACTWGGGRAGCAAAATCCCTCCCACTGTAAGAGAAGATCAGGTTCGTGACCACCTGAGGAACCTGAATATACATAAGTCTGTAGGACCTGAAAAGATGCATCCCAGTGTCCTGAGGGAATTGGCTGATGTAGTTGCCAATTCTCTGTGATATTTGAAAAGTCATGGCAGTCAGGTGAAGTCCCCRATGACTGGAAAAGGGAAACATTGCACCCATTTTTAAAAAGCGTAGAAAGGAGGACCCTGGGAACAACTGACTTGTCAGCCTCCCCCCTGTGCCTGGGAAGATCATGGAACAGATCCTCCTGGAAGCTATGCTAASGCACATGGAGGACAGGGAGGTGATTCAAGACAGCCAGCATGGCTTCACCAAGGRCAAGTCCTGCCTGACCAACCTAGTGGACTTCTATGATAGAGTGACTACAGATAAGGGAAGAGCTACAGATGTCTTCTCTCTGGACTTCTGTAAGGCCTTTGACATGATCCCCCACAACATCCTTCTCTCTAAATTGGAGAGGTATGAATTTGATGGCTGGACTGTTCGGTGGATGAGAAATTGGTAGGATGGTCACATCCAGAGAGTAGTCGTCAATGGCTCAATGTCCGGACACCACTCAGTGATGAGTGGTGTCCTGCAGGGGTCTGTATGGGGACTGGTACTGTTAATATCTTCATCAATGACATAAACAGTGGGATCGAGTGCACCCTCAGCAAGTTTGCAGCCGACATCAAGCTGAGTGGTGCAGTTGACACACCTGAGGGACGGGATGCCATCCAGAGGGACCTGGACAAGCTCGAGAAGTGGGCCCGTGTGAACCTCATGAGGTTCAACAAGGCCAAGTGCAAGGTCCTGCACCTGGTTCAGGGCAACCCCCAGTATCAGTAGAGGCTGGGGGATGAAGGGACTGAGAGCAGCCCTGCCGAGAAGGACTTGGGGGTACTGGTGGATGAAAAGCTGGACATGAGCCTCCRATGTGCGCTCGCAGCCCAGAAAGCCAACTGTATCCTGGGCTGCATCAAAAGGAGCGTGGCCAGCAGGTCAAGGGAGGTGATTCTGCCCCTCTAACTCTGCTCTGGTGAGACCCCACCTCAGTACTGTGTCCAGCTCTGGGGTCCTCAGCACAGGAMAGACATGGACCTGTTGGAGCAGGTGCAGAGGAGGCCACAAAAATGATCAGGTGGATGGAACGCCTCTCCTATGAGGAAAGGCTGAGAGAGTTGGGGTTGTTCAGCCTGGAGAAGAGAAGGCTCCAGGGAGACCTTATTGCAGCCTTTCAGTACTTAAAGGGGGCTTATAAGAAAGATGGGGACAGACATTTTAGCAGGGCCTTTTGCGATAGGACAAGGGGGAATGGTTTTAAACTGAAAGAGTGTAGATTCAGACTAGATATAAGGAAGAATGTTTTTTTACAATGAGRGTGGTGAAACACTGGCACAGGTTGCCCAGAGAGGTGGTAGATGCCCCATCCCTGGAAACATTCAAGGTCAGGTTGAACGGGGCTCTGAGAAACCTGATCTAGTTGAAGATGTCCCTGCCCATGGCAGGGGGGTTGGCCTAGRTGACCTTTAAAGGTCCCTTCCAACCCAAACTATTCTATGATTCTATGATTTTATGAACTGTTTAATCTAAGAAGTTTGAGTGGATTGYGAAAGGAATTGTGTAGCAGCCTGATAGAGCAGAAAAAAAATGAATTTGATAATCCAGTCTGATTTCTYCTGCTTTTGGAGAAAATACATCAAATAATACTTTACCGAAGACAGTGCTACTCTTAACAGTTCACTGAAGAGTTTGGCATCCTTCTAAAATGTCCTATCTGTTGATCTAAGGAATATAGCATGAATGTACCATTCGCTAAACTCATATGATAATTCCCATCTGCAAGGTCTCTTATAGTCCTGAGCTCTGGGTATGATTCTGAGATCCACCAGAGGATGGTTGATGCTGTTGACTCCCCAGGAGTATGGGCTCCTTTTTCTACCCCAATGCATTGTGATGCAGCTCATCACACGACACTGATGTGGTAGAGGAAAGGGAGGGGTTGGAGAAGGGAACTGGGGGAAGGTTAGAATATTTTTCATTAAAATGACAGGTCTATACCTCTAATCAGAGCTAATAAAAGTCCTAACTGTCCTATATTTGCACTGAAAGAGATCTTTATATAAGAGTTTATTGGCATATATCAGTGGACAGTCACTCAGGCAGCAAAGCTCTATTAGATCACTTCGTTAATCTCTTTGATAATGCAGTATTGTTCCCTGATGTACATTTATTCACCTTTTGTTCACTCTACTTTTAAATGTCAAGAAATGGGGCTTATATTATTCCCCTTTGGAGATTACTCTACAGATTAATAGGTCTCACTCTCTTTCTTCCTCTTCTTTTCCCATTTCTCCTCTCAACACTCACCCATTATTTTCTGTTTCTCAATTTTATCCCATAACTCACAGCCATACCCATTATTACACTAAATTAATTCTTACTCTTTTTTTAAACTAAAACCTTTCAAATAGCTGTAGGCAGTTATCATTTTCCTCTCCACATCTCTAGGCATGTTGCTATTCTTAAAAACAGTGAATAGAACAGGAATGGAAAGCAGTCATTTGGTGACTGTAGATCTTGGGTATTAGATTATTTTTTTAGGTTACCACGTRCAAACTACTGTTGCAAACAAGAGATCACTTACGCAAAATGTGAGAATAGAGATAATGAATTGCTTACAAAGGTGATTTATATGGTAACAATATGAAAAATTACATTTTGCACATCTTCTGCATAAAAATTGCACATGTCCCATAGAAACCAGCTAATGTTTCTCAGCAGTTGTGTCCTGACTTAATCTGCACACATTGCCTCGAATGAAGACTTCCTGAACTTTTGCCCCCCCCCCTTACTACTTGGTAATTATAGCATTTAAATTGCTTTGCTTCAAAATCTACAGCTGCCACAAATTTCTTATTCCCCTGGAAAGAAATTAAAATCATTCAGTCTTAGTAAGTAAAATTCAAAAGTGAGCAAGTAGAGAAAACAAACTGCTACAATTTTCCTTAAAATGTAGGCAGCTTCTAAATACTCTGCARACACATTGCATTAGATCCTACTCTTCTTTTCTTTCAAATACAGAATGGGATGTATCAATGGGTGAAATCAATAGGAGAGTATTTATTTTGGTTGCTTGGTGAGAGTGAATTTATAATATAATATAGTATCTGATAAGCAGGCAATACCTACTGCTGCCTTTTACACCTTTTATAAAAGGCTGTAGAGTTTCTTTTTTTCTACAGAAATCCTTGCTAACTTTCAGGGCTTCAGGTGCTATAAACCATTAATAAGAATGCCATATTCTATTTTTTTTTTAGGGAATGAAGGGTTCTTGACTTGTTGTCTTAATTGCTTTCTGTAGAAAGATGATCAGAAGAGCCAAAAGAGCAAAACCAGACTGTTTGTCTATATATACATTTATACACAAATATAGCTGTGTATGTGCTTGTGCATGCATATATACATATATATAATGTAATATAATATGCATTTTTAAAGTCTGATTCTGTTGATTGTATAGGTCAAATCAGCTGCCTCATTAAATCAATTTCAAAGGGAAATGAATATATTTAAAGAGTGAGACATGTCTAGCATTTCTCTTGATGAGCTAAATCCATTCTAAGTACACTAAAGTCATCAGAGTTACTGTGGGGATGCAGTTGTCTTGGTGTTTGCATAGGATTATGAATGTACAGGGCRTTTGCTAAGTATTGTTCCTACTAATTACACTCACTACTTTTCACTTGCAAATGCTGGAATGCTAAGCTGTGCTCCAGCTCACAGAGATAACGCTACACTGGGTTAAACTGGGTTTCTGTGGATCTGTGTGCAGAAATAGTGAATCCATGTAAGCAAAATACATGTTTAGGAACTGAAACAAGCTTTCAACACTAGGCTTTGAGGAGCGTAGATAACGGGAGCAGGAATTTCTTCTTCCAAAATCCTTATTCAAGTTAGTAGAGAAGCAAAAGTCTTTTGTCCTTTACATGCCTTTACTTCCCTTTACCAACATGTCAGAAAAAGGTGAAGAGATTACGTTGTACAGGGACCATATTATTACGTTTGCAGTTTGGTGGAGAATGAGTGAAGCCCTTAGTTCGTCAGCTATTACATGCTAAGCAGCTTATCAAAATGGGTGTGAGATCTACCAACATTTGCGCTTGGATAAATGTTCCTGGAAAAATCTGCTTTTGTCTCAGATATTTGGTCTTGGTATTTCTTTCCTGTAAAATCGYCTTCGCCCTGAGAAAACTACACAATCTCCTGAAACAGGGATAACACAGTGACCGTGACTGAGACATCCTTTGCAGGAATTTTTATATCATTTAGGAGCAATGTGGCCTAACATTTGAAGGGAGGATTCAGTGTTCAGCATAAGTAGTACTTTGTCCAGTATTGCAGAAAATCAGAAACAGTATCTGCCTGCCTCCCATAATGAGCTTACAGTTTCAAGGTCAGAGATATGACAGAGAGAGCAAGCAAAGCATGACACAAACATTTTTTGTCTAGGTTAATGGATATGACTCCTATGTTTAAGTAGAAGTTTAAATGGTTTGTATTAGGAGAAAAAAAAACCCAAAGAACAAACCCAAAATGGAGACAATTTAGTCAATTGTTGATTTTATTTTTCTAGGGGAGATGCAGCTTAAATGTATTTTAGTGTGGTTACGTAGYGGAATAAGTTTTATTGTGTCTTCCCACTTGTATTTCCCATCGCCTCCCACTTCGCCAGGCTAATTCCAAAGACAGTGATCAATCTAAACAAGATCTACAGAGAGAGAGAAATAGATCCCAGGTCCTAAGCTTTAGTGAAAACTGGTGGCTGGGTATAGAAAGGAAACTTTAAGAAGGTCCTTACCAAAGAAAGGCTCTGASGTGAGTTCAGTGGATGTCTATTACATGTCCGTTGTGGAGACCCATCCACTATCTGAACTACCCACAGCACCTGCCTCCTGCCCCATCAGCCATGGAAGGGAAGGGGAGTTTTGACCATGGGGAGATGTCAAGGACTTTGTGGGGAACTGAAACTCCACATCCTGCAATACTTCTCTGAAAGTATAGGGAAGGCAGCTGAGGGGTTGGCATATTGAGAGTTACTGGGCACAAAACTGTAGGAATCCAAGCTTCATTAGTTCSATTGTTCACTGAGAAAATTGTGTAAATCATCACACAGGAGTTAGCGCGTGAGAAAAGCGCAAGAACCCTTGTGGCTAGGATCTGATTCTCAACAAAAATAGATACAGATTTATTTTAGTAACCTTCAGAATATTAAACTGAGGAAAATAGTTAATACTCTCCTGAGAAAGCATAACAGAAAGAAATGTCAGCTACTGAGGTTTATAGGAAGTGATGCAAGGGAACTGTACCTCATTCTGAACTCGGTTTTATTTCACATATGCAATTTGAAAGCTTTCTCTGATGTTGTTTCCCACTGCATTTTCATTTGGAAACTAAGGAAATACAGGGTGGATGAACAGACTGTAAGGTGGGGAAAAAACTGGATCACCAGACTTAAAGAGTGGTGATCAGTGGCTCACCATCCAGCTGGCTGACAGTAATGAGTATCCCAAAGTTCAGTGCTGGGACCCATGCTGTTCAAYATCTTCATCAAAGACCTAGACAACGATCAAGTGTACCTTCAACAAATTTGCAGGTGACTATAAACTTGGAGAGTGACTTGCAACAAATGGCAGAACTTCCATCCAGTGTGGCCTAGACAAACTTGAGGAATGATATAACAAAAACATTATTAGATTCAGCAAGGAAAATTGGAAAGTTTTRCACTTATGACAGAATAATCCTCAGCATCAGCACAGGATGGGAAGAGTCTAGTAGAGTAATAGCCTTACTGGGAAGGGCTTGATGATTACAGTCGTCTCCAAGATGGAATATGAGCCACTGAATATGCTATCACCAGACACTGGGTAGATTGGGCTACTGAAAAGCATGGCCAGCAGAYCAATTTCTCTGCTCAGCACTGGTGAGATTCCACATTGAGTAGCACTCAGTACAACTCAAAAGTAATGCAGGGAGTAGCTATGAAGTTCAGCAGAGGCCAAGGGCGTGCAGTCCACAGGTAGCAATACYTGGGCTTGTTTAGTCTAGAAAGTAGAGGCAAACAGGTGAATCTAATACCAGCCAGGAACTACACGGAAGGCATTTTCAGAGAAGATGAAGCCAAACTCTTMTTGGAAGTGAAAGATGGCAAAACAAGGAGTAATGGCTACATGCTGTGGCTTAAGAGATTCAGATCAGATGTTAGTTAAAAATAAATAAATAAATAAATAAATAAATCACTGGGAAGATAATACAGCACTGGAACAGGTTACACACAGTGGCTGTGGAAACTCCATCCCTTGAGAGTTTCAAGACTCTCCTAGATGAAGTCGTGGGGTGGGCCACACCTAGTGATGGGGACGCTGGCACTGCTTCAAGGAGGAATGTGAACCAGAGAACTCCAAAAGTCTTCTCCAGAAACCCTTTCTATGAATCGTTTGAAGCTATGTTTCTCCAGTGAATACGGTGAACCTCAGTAGAAAAATTAGCCGAGCCAATAATTCCTTTTAAGCTGGAACTTTCCTGCTGTGAAGTTAGATTCTTGCCATTGTTAATGCATATAAATTATGTCATATCTTTGGGTACGGAAAGGAAAGCAAACCACAAAGCTTGTTTTAAAGATCTGGAAATCCTACCTGTGAATATATTGGAACATAAACTAYCTCAGCTAAGGTGCAAATTGGAAATAAAAAGGACAAGGAAATGGTAGGGGCTTAATTAAGGAGAGAGTAGTACAGTACTTGGGGAATAGGGTCATAAGCTCTTCAAAGAAAAATAGCGCACCTCTGACCTGTTCAGATTCCTTGAAAAAGTTAATAAAACAGTACATAAAGGTGACTCAATGGACATAACTTACTTTGATACTTCTTTATAAGGAACTCTCAAAGAGAATAAATCTCCACAGGATAAGGAGCATAGTCTTGCAGTGGATTAAAAATAACTTAAGTGAAATAAAACATAATGAATGGTTGTGAGGAGAAGGATTCTTGTGTTTCAATCACCCTGGATCACTTTCATAGGTCCAGGTGATGTGAGGGATAGAACAAGACTAAGAGCAAAATATTAGCCTATGACACTAGGCTGTCTTGATTAGTAAAAAGTACCTATGGATGAAGAGAATCATATGGTGCCCTTAAGAAATACAAATACATTAACACTCATCATCTATATTGCAGTRGCCTCTAGTAGCTTTCACTGTTGTTACCTTGCCAAGGTCAACCCTCTACAATGCAACGTAAATATAGTGATTTCTCCAAGCAATTTTCCCCGAAAAAAGGASTGGCTTGATGACAGTAGGTGAAACTCAACTTAGCACTAGCAAACATGGTCAACATGCATTAAGGTTACTCCTAGGCTTTAAGCTGGTAGGGTTTTCATAAAGAAAAGGGATGTGAKTCTTCATTGCTTGGGCTGCATGTTGTTTAGCAGCTGGGAACAATACAAAATGGAAGTGACCTGCTACAACCATGATTTGACTGTATTTCACTACCACTTCAGATTGTCTGTGTAAGACCAAGGCAGGAAGAGCACAGTCTCAGAAACATCAGTATTATGGGTTGMGCAAAGTTATTGGTCTTTGTGCTCAGTAGTTACAGGAAAAAATGCTTGTTCAAAATACTCAGGTCTTAAGAATAATACGGTTCTTCCTGAGTAAACATTGTGTTTGGAGATAGTTCAGGCAGGACTGACTTTGCCTGTTTTTACATAACACAAATAAGTTTTCTCTCCCCCTTTTCTATATGTCCATGGGTATATAAACAAAGACCGTTTAAGTCAGRTTACTCAAGGTCAGAAGACATCATCCTGCTGACTCTAACAGGTGTCCAATTCAGTACACAGCATGCAAAAACACATCAGTCACATCAGCCAAAGACACAAATTTGGAATTCCATAAGACCCAGATGTGAAAAAGAGTCTGTTGCTCATCACTGAAAGACAGATAATGTGTATTCCAATACATGTATATCCAAAGCTTTACCACTTCAGCAATTATCCATATAGTAGTGCTCATAAATAGCGTGAGAAGAAAATTCCAGTCTGTTTCTACTTCCCCCTATTGTGTCACTGAATTGCATTTGAAAATGCTCCCAGTTTCAGACTTTTGCTTGACTGGTGGTGGACAGTGGGAGGTTGGCCATAACAGATGCACACTGGCAGAGGTCTTTCTTGAAGGGCATCAGGCAAGAGGTAGGACAGTTGTTAGACTTTGTCAAAATTATATCAAGCTGCATTTTGTGGCCCCAGTCTGAGCTGACAGTTGTCTATGTGTTTGATAGATGGCACAGRAATGAGTGTAGGCAGTTCTCATCCAAGATACTGTAGAGAGGAGAAAAGGGAGAGTAGATTACAAAATTTACTTTTAAGCTAATATATTTATTGCATAACTTCAGATTTAACCAAGGGTAGGGTGTCATAAAAGGCTTGGCTAATTTTTTAAAGTCAGAACCACTTTCCTTGAGCCTACTGTCTAGTAAGTGGTTAAGATGAAAATGGAATGCCAAGGCAGTTCTAATAAAATAAATTTGGATCTTGTCTTCAATTCTGCATTCTCCTCTGTTTTCATTTTCTCCATTCTTCGTCCCTTCTGTTTTCTCCTTCGGTAGGAGGTCAACATCTGCAGATTTGCCCCAGAAGCTACTCTCTTACTTGACTTAATTTTTCAAGGTGCAGGTAGTCCCGTTGACTTAAATGCATAAGTCCATGTGTCTGTTTTGTTGTTATTCATCATTCCTGAAGATCAAACACTTGTTTCTTCTGTGATGTTTTGCTTCTTGATCTCTGTCRTCCCATACACAAAGACCTAAGTCACACTGAGCTTTGCTTTGACTTCAGCTGAACAGTCTTAGACACAGCTTAATAACCAACCTGGTYCTACAGCTATTCGCTTCCTGGGTAAGTAAAGCAGCCGCCTGCCAAGCAATTTTAAAATTTACTGCTCTTTCSTGTTTAAGGTAGTTGCAAGACACATTCTCTATATTCCTGCTTCTTGCAACTCYCCTCTTTTCCTCTTTTCCTTTATCATGTAAAGATTCAGGGGTTCAGCTGAACTTTAGATACCTCTTATGCAAATGAAGTAGCAACRCAGTCTTCCTGCAGAGGTTAACTACTCTGCAAAGTCAATAGAAACTAATACATACCTCTGAAAACTTCCATTTGCACTAGGCATCTCCTTCATTTCATTTGCTGGAGAGTTTTCCATTTGTATACTGAAGGTATGCYGCTGTGAAAATCTTGCTGTAAATTTGTACCTGCACGAGCGTGATAAAGACRAGGGAAAATCTGTCTGTGTTTACCTGAAGCTTTTGATTCTATCAAGTGCTTTCCTCAATATATAATTAACATGGAAAAATAATACTGAATTATCCCAGCTTTTGAAGAATCGTATTTCAAGAGAACACAAGGAAGCAGGGCACTTTCCTGCTGCCAGTGACTGAGAGGTCCAGTTGAACACAATTTGAATTATCTATAGTTATTGTTCTATAGATCTTGTCATTCACAAAGCATTTTCAGGTATGCAGAATTTCCTATTTCCCTTTCCCTAAAACTTCTCAGTCTATTGAAACAAAAAAATAAAAAATGTAGTATGTAACTGATAAATTTAAACCATCTTCYAAGTAAGAAGAGTAATTTAGACCATCTCCTAAGTAAGGCTAAGTGAAAAGGCAAGCAGAGGGTCAGAGTCACCAATAAAAAAAGCTTCATGGAACTTGTGTCAGGATGAATTTATTTCAGTGTTCCTGCTTTCCTTTCTTTTTTTTCTGATAAAAATCTTATACATCAATAAAAATTATAATTTAAATTGTAGGAACAGTTTAGACGAAGTGAACTCAGCTGACATTGGGAAGCAAATTTTACTTTTCATGGTTAGACTGATTACTCATATAGACATTTATCCCTTTGTGCTGATAAAAAAAATAATTCTGTTTAGCTGGTAGATATTTATTTATAATGTTAACTAGGATAGTTCTAGGTAACACTGTAAAATAGCTCTGGATCYTTTTTTTTTTTAAGTATAGTTTCTTTTCTCCTTCCCCGCCCTCCCACCCAAAATTAAAATACAAAGGAAACATAGAAAATGTATATCTCAACTGAGGAACATTCAAGGCTGGAGAGCTTCACTTTGTAGAATGAATAATCTCACAAATATTCACTGGCTGAAGAGGATCATTTTTATTGTAGTTGTATTACTGTTGCAACAAATCAGGAAGTTAAAAAAGGTTTTTTGTTTGTTCACAATCAAGGAAACTTGCTGAAGTAATGAACCACCCTTTATAACAAGCCACTGCTTCATGACACCTCTTTTCAGTGTAGGATGATAGAGGTGTTTCACAAGAGGCTTCCTGATTGACATTTGAGTGGGTGAAACATAAAAAAGCCTTGCTTTTAACTTATGGGTTGCAGTGTTGTGACAGACTTGGGATGTCTTCACCTCAGAAAGTATCTGGGGAGGGAGTTATCTTGTTATGTCTCTGGCCTGAAACGCAGGCCAAGATCCAGTTTTGCTCTTCAGCACAGCATTCCCACCACTTTCAACCCTGATCTGACATGCGATTTAGGTGCATAATTTTCAGTTGGATTCATAGGTCTTAATGTGTGCTGKTTTCGGCTGGGATAGAGTTAATTTCTTCCTAGTGCTGTCTTTTGGATTTAGTATGACAAGAATGTTGATAACACACTAATGTTTTTAGTYGTTGCTAAGTAGTGCTTACACTAGTCAAGGACTTTTCAGCTTCCCATGCTCTGCCAGGTGCACAAGAGGCTGGGAGGGAGCATAGCCAGGACAGCTAGCCCAGCTGGCCAATGGAGTATTCCATACCATGTGATGTCATGCTCAGTATATGAATGGGAGGCRTGGTCCARGAAGTAGTGATCACTTTTTTGGCCATTGCTTGGGGGTGGTGAGCAATTGCATTGTGCATCACTTATTTTGTATATTCTATCATTATTATATTATTATTATTGTTGTTATTATTATTATCTCTTCATTTTCTGTTCTATTAAACTGTCTTTATCTCAACCCACAATATTTTTTTTTCCCAATTCTCTCCCCGTTCCACTGGGGGTGGGGGGGAGTGAGCGAGCAGCTGTGTGGTGTTTYRCTGCCTGCCGGGTTAAACCGCTACATAGTGGAAATCAATTTTTTGAATATTCCTAAGTCTATCAATTGCTTTAAAGCCTACAAACTTGGCTACTCACTCTGGCAAGTTGATTTAGAGTGCCCATGATGTCATCTGAAGTGAAATTTTGGAATTCAATGAAGCTTAGTAGCTACCTAGAGTTACTCTGTAAGGAGTCCTATGTCCACTGATTTGTCAGAATATCTGAAGTTTAGGCAGTACAATAGCTACAATAGCTTTCTTCAGCCACTGCAAATTGAAAACACCAAGTTTTCTAGTGATTTAGACACATGAACAAGAAACCTTTAGTAGTAGTCATTAGCGTCACTATCATTGGTGTCAGTAGTAGTAGGGTGAGATCAAGATGAGGTGTTTCTCATCTTTTTCASCATGGCTTAGCTAGTTCCTTTCCAAAATAAATCTCTGGTCCTTACAGTCCAAAAGGGAGCATTAATTTTAGGTTAGAGATAAAATTGAGATTAGGACCGGGGTTAGAAAAGAGGAATGTCTTCTATCATCTCTGTTGTTTAATCTGTACCACAGTGCAATCAGGAATGCAATAGGTCAAATAAGAGAACACAAGATGAAGCATAGCTGTGCATCCCAAAGATAGGAAATGCTTGCCTGGGAAATGTCAGGCTTGAGTTCTGGTATCTGCTCTCGRAATAGCTTCTATGTTTTACCTTCAGGAGTCACTGGATGAAATGCAGAATTTGTATATTTAGCRTGTTGCTAAAAATGTCCTTACCACAATCCAGAAACCAAAAATGCCCTTGCCTCAAGCTGTATCTCTCTCATATCTGTATGTCTCACAATCAGCTATAAAACCTTTTTTTAGACATAATGGAACATAGTAACTAGAGCCTGAAATCTCTAAGCCCCTCATCTGCCTCAAGGCCTGAAGTCAACTTTTCAAGATGGAGCATGACCTTCTTTCTCAATAGACCTTCATCTTTATGTAGCATCTTTACATAGCAGTGGCAATTGTTCACCATGATATTCACTGTGGAGCAAGCACAGAAAAGAATACACAGTATACACTGAAAAGGACCTTCACTCACATTGCCATCCTGCCCATTTTATGGAATAGAGCACAAACAGGRCGAACAACTGTGTTAAAATCAATAAGGACATAACACCTACTGTTGTCACAATTTAAACAGCTACAGGACAATCTGTTTTAAATTAGCACATGACAGATATTATAGTAAGTCTAAAATGCAGTGACTGACTCATGGAAACAGGCTCAAGCTAGCTTTTAGACAATCCAGGCTTCAGGGTAGCAATGGCACCATGAAGCCTACTGTGAGCAACCATCTGCCTGGACCTTGGGCAGATTTCCCTGTCTGTGCTGTCCTGGGGTCCCACTGCTACAGTCTGGAAGGTAACTCAGCTAGTTAGCTGGGTATATCTAGCCTTTCTGGGCTGCACTGTACATTAAAAAACTGGGAAAACTCCCAGAAATCTTGGTTAATGAACTCAACCAAGAGAAAAGTGCAACTAAGAAACCTTTCCACCAGGTGGCAGGAAGTATCAGACACTGGGATGACTTCAGTATCGGKCACTGTTATTTTTAACTCACATTTTCAACTTGCAGAAGACTTTTGTTGTGGCTTTAAACTGTGATATATACATTCAAACTGAAAATGGCTTTTAGAAGGAGGTAGGGACCCAAACTGGTTAAGACCTGGTGATCTCCAAGACAATTGGCTTGTGGATAAGGTAGAAACTTGTAGTTATGAAACAWTCACGGAGCCTGAAGTTTGAGAGTCCACTAGTTTAGTATTTTTAAAAGTTCCTTTCATTTCCTCTGTTTAACACTTGTGTCTGGTTCCTGCAYTCCAGTCAGTGGACAGTCTGGTTATTATGTGACAGCAAGAGGGTGGCTATAAGATCATGGGGATAGCATTGATGGTGCTTATGGATTGGAAATGGATGTTCTTTGACAGTAGCTTGRCATCACCCAGTAAAATGCATGTACAAGAAATTAAGAGAGATTATGAATGATTGAATTGCAATTGGCATATGAGTAAGGGTTTTGGCCACAGCAGGAGGRTGATGGGATAAAGATAACTTCTGGCAGCACTCCAGAGAAAGCTTTATGCATGGAAACAGGCTGAAAAGCTGTGAGAGGAAAAAATAACCTCAGAGTCAAGGGCAAGTCTTGGAATTTCCATCCCTGAAAGCAAAGTGAAGAATGACAATCACAGACATCAGACAGCAATAACTCTTTATCCATATTATGTCTTCAGGCTTTGAAGGATTCAGTAGGGAAAATGTTTTGGTGTATCCAAGAGATGACAGAGCTGAGACAGGCAGATAAATGGGAAACTGAAGGATAGAAAGGTAAGTCAAGGAAGATATAGAAATGGGTGTCATCTGAGGAAAAGTGATGACATACATAAGCCATCTGTGGCTAGAAGTCTATAMGATACTTTCATGAAATTTTCAGGATATATTGTCTGGAGCCTTTTCAATAGTTCAGTCAAATACCAAACCTAGATCCTAATATTTCACATTTTTATGAACRTTTAATTACAACAGAAGTCTCAAAATCATTATATGTAATAGTCACCAAAATTCAGTTTGGCACATTTTTTTTGGCCTATTTTACAGTTAGGCAAAAGGGTGACATTGGGCCAAGAGATTCCTTGCTGTAACCAGGTTCACTTAGCAGACTTATAGACAGGGTGTCATCRACTCTGCTTAAAATAAGACAGGATAATTGTACATAACGGTTACAAAGGGCTCTTATCTTCAGAGGGCTTTGCTGTAATGACTTAATCTTTACAAACATCCACAAAGAGAGAAACTGAGTCAAAGACTTGTCAGAGGTTAGAAAAGTATTGCTATCGCACAGAGGACTGAAGTTTGTAAGTCTCAGTGTCTTGGTCTGAGATCAGTAGATAATACCTTGCTCAGATATGACATAGAAAATCCTATAAGGATWTGGAAATCCATGTAGATGACTGGTTTGGAGCTAATACAGTACATGCTTTCAAAAGTCATCTAATGATCAAGAGTTGCCTCGCACTAGGRCTGATCATGATAGCCACATGTACACCAATAAACTGTAAAGGAGAAACGCTGCCGGGCACTAGACTTCAGCTGTCCTATTATACMACAGTTAGATTGGGATCTAAGCACATTGTTGCTCCCCCAAACTGTTTATGGGCATGGTTCAGGATTTATTATGCATCTGGGACCAAAAGCAGTTTGCATACACCTATTCTCGTCTGGAGGCTGAGAAAACCTAGTAACGCAAACATGGGCTCTTATGTTCCAGTTGGCCTCTGAACCAAGGATCACTCTTGGACAGATCTAGATGAGACTTGATGCCCAACTGTAGCAACGCATGTATCTCCATGGCGGGTTTTTTTTGGCAATGACCATTGGGCTTGAGCTGGCACAAGGAGGACAAAAATGGAACAGCTTTTATCTCCTCTTTAAAGTACATAGTTTCATCACGAGTTAATGTTGTGTATTATGCACACCTATACTTTCCCTAAACAAGTCTTCATGCTTCCCTTAGGTCTCACCCTAGAACAGCCACCCATTTTCTCCATCTTGTTCTCCAGAGATTCTTCACCCATCTCCATCACTAGGACCGCAATAAGAAGCAGCTCCCTGGAGACCACCATTTAGGATCTTCTGACTCTAACAAAGTCATGAACATACCCATTTGTCCCTATTTCTCCAGCTGTGTCTGCTAATCCTTGTTTCCTTTCTGTATAACAAGAAACATGTTCATGGCAGTAGAATGTACTCAAAATAATTTTTTTTTGTTGCTATGAAATGACCCAGTTTCACTTCATTATGCAATCAACGACAAAAAAAGAGGTTGTTGTCTTACATATTCCTTTAAGACATTGCTAAAAAGTAGGATACAACCTGCAAAATTCCCACCACCACCATAAAAAAAAAAAAAAGCCAAAATAATTCAGAATAAGACAAAACACTTAGAGCTGCCAGAGGCTCCTGCAGGCTTTGTCTCACACTTCCAACTTCTCCACTCCCCCTTTCACCCAGCCTTGTCATCCCTGGTGGACCTGGTTTCTCCTCTGTCACCYGGAGCAGCCACTCTGCATTCTGCTGTCTCGTAGATTCAGCAGCAGGCTTCCAGTCTCTGCTTATGCCTCAGTTCTCTCTCTCCTGCTCCTCCTCGCTTATTTATGATTGAAGCATGTGATTGTATTATTTACAGTAAGTCTGTAAAAAGCTTGTGGAAACATTTTCCTGGACAGAATATCTGAACCAAATAATAGCATTTTAAGTACCTCTCAGATTCCTTGTGGGAGATGGAAATGAGCATAAATATGCAATTTACCTCATCTTCTTATTTCCTCACCTTTGTAATCTTAGACAGAAAAAAAAGAAGGCAAGCTTTTTCTGACTGCAAAACCAGAGGTCACTCACCTCTGAATATTAACCATGTTCTTGGAGGGATCATTTCTGTGGCACTSAAAAAGACACTCAAACTCACTGCCCGAAGTTCATCATTCAATGGTACTATGATGCTTTTCTGCCTCAGAGGATTGAGCCCAAAGCACTGAGATGAGTGGCAATATCTCTAAGTTAAGCCTTATTAGTAATAGAAACTGCGTACCTAATAAGGATGAGCCTCTTGGAAAATACAGCCAAATAGTGAGAACAATAGGAAGGGGAAAAATAATGTATTGTGGTTGTCAACAGTGAGGCAGTCTATGAATGCACACCTGAAGATAGCAGTGAACCCCCTCATACACACCATTTTAGACTCAAAATATAAAGACAATAATGTTTTCAAAGGGACATTAGCTCCAGAGGAAAGTACCAACAGGGAAACAAAAGGGAATGGAAAGTTTCAGAAAGAAAATGGAAGGAAAATATGAGTATGGGTCAGTCAAATGAGGAGGAAGGACACAAAGGTTGCTCCAAGACATTATGGGTAGCATAGTCTGTGAAAGCATCTCTGTGGGTATAATGATTCTTTGTGAGATACAGGGCAACAAACTGTAATACTCTGAATCTTGCTGGCTGATGCAATACCGTGTTAGGGAGAGAATCCAGTGTAAGTTGTCCATTAAATTTACTGTATGGGTGTGAGATTAAATTCTGTGGGCAAATGAAGGGGAATGCTAGGAGTGGGTGGTTGAAAATGTATCGCTGAGCATGTAAAAGGCAGGTTCAATATCTGCAAACAGTATTTTGTTAATCTGTTAAAGTTACTCTGGCAAGTCAGCATATTAGAGCAGGGGCAAAGAAAACACACTTTTTTTCTTCTTCTTTTTAAAAATTCAGCGGTCCTGGCACTGTCATTGCTTCTTGCAAATAAAAGCCRTCCCCAACTCATTTACTGTTACTTGTGCAGTGCATGTGGCAGAGGGAGTAGCTGRTCCTGGCAAATTATAAAACCAAGCTTGCCAAAAATCCCTGTTGAGCTGGTGGACAAAGTCTGATTCTGTTGTTTTCAAAAAACTGTCAAGTGCATCTGAACCATTTCCTCTATAAAAATGAGTTATCTTGCAAAAGACCTCCCTTCTGTCATAATTCCCATATATAAAGTTAAATTTGTTTATAAATGAGTTTGTATGATGTATATTCTACCACAGCTGTCTGTATTATTTCTAGGTGCAGTTATTAATGCAGAGCATAAAAAAGCAAGGGTTTATTTTTATATCACAGAAAGTTTCTTCAGGAAAAACATATAATCCTGTTCTTTCAAATTTAGCCGTTTCTTATAAAGAAACCACATTTCTAATATATTTGTTATCATTACGGAAATAGAAAAGATGTAAGCATTATTTATAATTTCCTGATGTTGGTTTTACATTTGAAATACCACTATTCAGTGTCTTCTACTTGGTTAATAATAAAAATGGCATAATTATTACTAAATTGACTTTTCATCATGGCCAGGAAACACAATAAAAGAGTAAAAATAATAAAAGACTAATATTCCTAAAAGTGATTGCTGACTTGAACTGATGAATGTAACTTGTTATTGATGCACAAGAAAAATCTTTAAAAGTCCTGAAAGATCTTTTTTAATTAAAAAAAAAAAAAAGATCAGATAATGCCAGTCTTTGTAAAGCAAGTGTCCTCACGGGGGTAACCAAGCTGAATTGATATTTAAAAACATAAAAACACCCCCATCAAATTTCCAGCTATACCTGTGTGTAAAACCTGTGGCTTTGTAGCTAACCATCACATATGGAAAAATAAGTACAACCCTCTCCCAGCCTCAAAAAATAGTGAAAAAGTTTAAAAATAGTGATAACATATCATTGGCTACTGCATACAGTAGCATAACCCACGTGTAACTAATTACTGTGATCCCTGTGCTGGTTTTGGCTGGGATAGAGTTAATTTTCTTCACAGTAGCTAGTATGGGGCTATGTTTTGGATTTGTGCTGGAAACAGGGATGTTTCCGTTATTGCTGAGCAGKGCTTACACAGAGYCAAGGCCTTYTCTGYTCCTCACCCCACCCCACCAGCCAGTGGGCTGGGGGTGCACAAGGAGCTGGGAGGGGACACAGCTGGGACAGCTGACCCCARCTGACCAAAGGKATATTCCATACCATATGACATCATGCTCAGCACATAAAGCTGGGGGAAGAGGAAGGAACGGGGGGACGTTTGGAATGATGGTGTTTGTCTTCCCAAGTCACCGTTAGGCGTGATGGAGCCTGGGGATGGCTGAACACCTGCCTGCCGATGGGAAGSRGTGAATGAATCCCTTGTTTTGCTTTGCTTGTGTGCGTGGCTTTTGCTTTCCCTATTAAACTGTCTTTATCTCAACCCATGAGTTTTCTCACTTTTACTTTTCTGATTCTCCCCCCCATCCCACCRKGGGGAGTGAGCGAGCGGCTGTGGGGCTTAGGTGCCGGCTGGGGTTAAACCACGACATCCCCCCATATGCACCAACCACATACTAGAGTTTGAGCTGGCTGAAGGTGACTTTAATCTTCATTCTTTCTTCAAGTCACAGCCCTATTTCTATCCAAAGACCCTTCTAGGACTGAGTAAAACTACAAAATATAGTGCTGAGGGCTGATAATTCACATTTTTGTTCCATGTTATTAGTCAAAAGGGTAGAAAAAAGGGAATTTGAGTGCTTTCATGAATCTTCTAAACTGAAGATTTATGCTAGCAAGATTATGCTAGCAACATTTTTTATTAACATGATATAAACTGGGCAGTCAAATTCTTAAGCACACTTTTCTTAATCTTTTTCTCAGTCATAGTGTAGCATTTCTTTTATACAGATTCTTTTGTAGTACATCAATGCCTGCTTATCATCGCTCTGTACCAAGTTCTGCTGTCCCAGAAGAAGATCTAAATAGGTCATTCTCTAAGGTTTTTGTCTGAGTGATTTGCCTGTCTCTATGTCATTACAGAACTGAGCTCTAAAATAGCAAATAGAAATGAGTGAATGGAATACAAGCTGAAAGGACCATTAAAAAATAGTGTGTGTTGCTTGCTGTACTTACAGTTACGTGAAAATACTCTTACACACCTGCTAGTCATTTTCGACAAGTATCGTCATGGAAAGATCCTAAATTTCTACAAACACCTGAACTAATAAAGCTTCATACATAAAATGGTTGGATATTTTGATCTTATCGTCAGTGTCAGTGAAGAAAACCAGAAAGTGAAGAAACTTGACAAATAATGAGTTGGAGTAATAGTCCTAAGTCATCCACTCAAAATCTTACCTCAGAGCACAAGATCAAATAACCTAATAACACATGGTACCCTATGATACCTTTCCACAGMTGTCAACACTTCCCAAATCCGCAGACTGGGCTTTTAGCTCCAGTCAGTCTTGAGTGTGTTTGCCATGAGGGCATCTGTCATACTGAAGTCCCACAGATGCCTCAGTGGTGACAAGACACTAGATTGGTGTTAATCACAAGGCAAAGGCAGCAACCAAGGGAGAAGGGGAGGCAACATTAATCATATGCATAGATAGCCTGCTGAATACAAATGGGTGTAAAACCACTCCTAAATTCTCTCCCATACGTTGTCTGCAGTAAAAATTTCCCCACCCATCTACCTATAATCATCAGACCAAAATGCCTCTTTTGTATAGTGCATTCAATGCCTTCTGTAAGTCTTTCCACATAGTAGGATTAAGATGGAATCATGTCATGCTTTAGTGTTGTATTATTCTGCACAAATATTTCAATAAAATAAATGCTGACTGTAATAGAAATTCTGGTAGTCACTGACAAGCACCTGCAACACATCAAAATGAGATAAAACATGAAATCAGCATGCACCTCAAATGCTTAGGAAGATATGCAAATGGCAGAGAAGCTACAATCAGAGCCATTGCAAAATCACAAGCAGCAGGATGAAAGGACTGGGTTTGTAATCTAGTCATCAAGCAATGATTTCCTTCTTGCTGCATAGCTTGTTAATTACAAATCTATCAATTATGATGTTTGAAAAGCCCTACCTCCCTAGTACTCAATGAACATTTTCAGAGTCCAAATGCCACTCTTATCTCCTAGCAGAATAAAGAAAATCATTGTTGCAGGTTGGAAGTTTAATACCACTCACCACCACCATTTTTTGGTGTCCTGATAGRGAAGGGGAGTCTTCTCAATACGGGACTTTGACCTGTGTCTACTGTTTGCATTGCCATGAGATCTCTATATAGATTTACTCTAGTTTCATAATCTCTCTGGGAGAAATCCTGAGGCTGTGGAGATTAATGACAACCTCACTGCCTTAGTTCCCAGCCTGAGATATGGAGATGGCACACGAGGGTATTGTAAAAAGAAATTTGGGCTACACATGTACCTTAATTAACAGATGCAGAGCTCCACTGCAGAGATTGCTGCATTTAGTCATAAGTGAAACTGCTCCTGTATATGTTGCACAGCTCATAAAGTGCTTTGGGGTTTGGAAAGCAAAAGTTTGCATAAATCAATGTATTTTTACTGTGTGATAAAGCCAAAATTACATACTTGCACTCAAAGTCTGTAATCAGGGAAAATTTGTGTARGGTCATTTCTTAATTCTCTTATTAAGGCAATATCACTTGCTTGTAGCACGATATTTATGGGATGCTTTGACAAAGCAGATCACTACTTTATTTCCCTATGTCAAGAACCCCATCATCACTTGAGCATCCTCATATTCAGCAAGCAGATGTGCACTTCGTATGAGCTGAGCTCTGAGGTTTGACAGACTATAGTAAACATCCACTCAGTATGTGCATGGGAATCTTTTTGATAGATGGATGAAGGAAATGGGTAATGCGTATTCAAAAGGGACAGGAAATAGCAATTCTGCAAAGCACTGTAGAGACTCTTTGACTGTTCCTCCAGCAAGCATACAGTTTATAGCAGGATTTTACTAATAGTTCTCTGTCTAATTACTGTCTGCAGTAAARCAATTTGTTTTATTTGTAACACTGAGGTCAGGAAGAATTCTCTATATGTACAGTGCTTCTGAGTGAAATTTGTATTAAAGAGCAAAAGGAAATACTTTAAAAGCTCTAGTTAAGTAACTCAGTATCAGCCAATTTGCATTCAGGGGTTTACTGCCTAACAATTTTTCCCTTGATTTGATTTTACCTGTGCTCTAGAATGGACCTATGAAGGGGTTTATTGACTATGTCGTGGATTTTTTTTTTTTTTTTCAGTTTTTAATTACTTTGAGTTGGCCAATCGATGTTAGTTAGATTTTGCTGAGATATTCATATCAAATGTAAGTTCTCCCACTTCATCTGTGATGCCCTCCCAAGTCTGTGCTTGTGCATGTGTGTTTTTGTGTGCATAAGTAATGTAGAGGAAAAAAGCCAAAACTGTAGTTTCTCCTTCACATACACAACACCCTTTTCCTCAGCTGTCCTCTGCTTTTGACATATTGCTGGGACAATTCCAGGGAGGCTTGTTTTCTTGTTTTATATTTAAGTAGGATTTTCAGCGAAAGATTTCATGACACTTACACATAAGGTGTGTAAGAGTATGATGCCTCATTTCTTAAATAACAAATAAACCGAGGTGAAACACACTAAAGCACTTTCGTGAGAAAATGTAGTAAATCAGAGACAGAAGMTGGGAATAGGAGAGCATGTTTCCTCTCCTAACTATAATTAGGAATAGAAGAAATGTCATTTCTAACATGGGAAGATTGATTCAAATCCTTTGTTTTTTGTCATTGCAGGCATGGGAGTGAGAAGGCTAATTATCTTCCCAAGGTTAATAAAAAACTGGTATCTGAAGTATACTCTTTCCTTGCCATGTGCTGCAACTATATGATGCTTTAATAACTTCTGAAGTCAATGGCAGCTCTTTCATAGACTTCAGTCAATGCTAGATCAGACACTTGCTATCAAAGAGAGGATTTACAATTAATGTGTAGTGTGGATAAAGTGGAACATCCACATCCACAATTAGTCCTTCTCATTGCAAATCATTTGTTGTTTTCRTCTTTTGATTCAAGGCTGCTAAAGAAAGCAGGCTGATCCTTAAAGATCGCTCTTAACTTAGAATTTCATGATCCATTTCTACAGTGGGAAGGAATCTCTTGGAACCACGCTAAATCATTTAAAAAAAAATGAATATGACCCTTTCTCTCACTCCTTATTTTGCTTTTGCCTAAACCAGGGGAAGTAATTTTTGRTTTTGGTTTTGGGTTTTTTTTCTGTAAACTGTTTTTCRCAAAAAGAAAAAAAGGCTGAACACCGAGAACACTATACCTTGCTATATACCTGACCAAAGCATGCGACATTCAGGGTCGTATCACACATCCATTGATGAASAAAGGTCTCTTTAGTGGTAATACAGAACTGCACGATAGGATGTTAAACACAACTCTCTATCACAGTTGCTAGCCAGCATAAACTTAATGGCTAAACCAGAATTTAAATCAACCCCAAACAAGTTTCCTGATAAGAAACAGCATTGCTTTGTCACTTTAAATCTTGTTAATGGATCCTTACTATTTTAAGTCGACTGCATACAGAATTTGCAGCCTACTCATCAGGTAAAAGCCRAAAAGAAAAATAGCTCTTTTTGCATGACCAAAGTAAAATCTCATTTATTTTCTCCTAATCATAATAATTTGGACAACAGCCATACTCGAGAATTTCTCTTCCCTCTGCGGTAAATTGGTCTCCAGTCAGCAAATGTAGACTTGAACTGCTTTGTTCTTTTTACATGTAAATTTGTACTTGGAAAATCATCAACTAATTTTAGTCTGTTTGGGTTGACATGGTCTCTGTGCCAAAAGTTACATTTGCATTCTAGTTTGGCTTCCTTTTGTCTATCAGAAAACTGATGCATATATATTTATAAGTGTGTGCTTGTATTATAAATATATATGTGTGTATTTAAGTCTATGCTAACTAGTTTTCTCTGGGGTATAGAGATTCCCACCATGCAGAATTCATGCACAAAGTACTCTAAAATGGGGATTTCACTAACAGCTCTCTAATCTCTCCAGATCAGCATTAAAACACTTCATTGTTTATAGCTGTGCTCTGCTTTGGGAAAAATCCTTAGTGTCCATGTAATCAACAATCCCATTAAGCTTTGCTTCCTGTTAAATATAACTAATGAAATTCTCCAAATGTGGAAATTCTGGGTTATACCAATTATAGGTGGACCTGGATTTGACTCAAAGACACTTATATAAACCCTGGAAAAACTGTTGCAGCCAGGCGAACAGCCCTTTGCTCTTTGGTAGCATACAATAAACACAAACCTTCTCCTTACCGCCTCAAAATTTTATGGTCTCACTTCAGAACTTCAGAAATATTTTAGCCACCATCCACTTTCTGTATCTCATTGYTATCTTAAATATTTCTATGAAATCGTGCTTTTATCATTTAATGATTTATTTATACCA
This sequence comes from Oceanodroma leucorhoa, assembly GCA_030449065.1. Taxonomy (NCBI): domain Eukaryota; kingdom Metazoa; phylum Chordata; class Aves; order Procellariiformes; genus Oceanodroma; species Oceanodroma leucorhoa. Next base: position 4,037,874 of record JASVER010000079.1, read on the forward strand.
AAATCATCAGAGATTTCTCTCTCCAGCTTCACTGAAGASCTAAAAAAAAAGAAGAAAAAAGAAACAAAACAAAACAAAATACCTAAAGGATTTTGGAACAGAACTTGATTCATTATCAGTAGGATTGATGTCCTTTTGAAAAAAGAAATCTCCTCTCTGAGAGTTCARAGCAAGTGATCATAGTGTTTCCCAGTTGTCTACCCAATCTATAGTTATTCTTTATCCCAGTACCCAACAACCGAGCACCAGGCATGCCTGGTTTGGGTTTTTGTTTTGTTTTGTTTTGTTTTTTAACTATTATTCTCAATTGCATTTTTCCTCCCAATCATTAGCCTTTTCCAGTGATTTGATAGACAATGGTGAAGAACTGACTGCTGAAGAGGTGACTGGTGTCGTTGCAGAAAGCTGTTGAATATTTTGAGAGTCATGGCAAAAACAGCACTGAGAAAAGAGTTTGATTAGGCTGGGTAGTTGAGTTGGATTTTTCATTTAATTAGTTTTGGTTTGCTTTTTAATCTCAAACAGACCGTTTGCAGCATTCTTTGGCAAAACATACTGTTTTAAAGACACGATGCTGAGAATAATGTTTTCAATGAAACGTGAGCTCAACTGACTACCACGTTTCAGATATAATTACAAACTAGTATCTCAGCTGCACATCTTCTGAAAGCTGACAAATCTTTTTCATTTCATGAAACCCAGGTCATGTTATGAAAATATATGCTGAATGAAGAATTCTGCATGGTTTTGACATGAAGCCAGGCAAAACAAAGGCTTTGACAAGCTCTCTTATTTTCAGTTCCAAAACTCAAACAAAACAGAGGGAAAGGATCACGGACCCATGCAGATTAAAACCCTGCAAAATATTCATATGTACTCCTGAAACGAGAAATTTCCGAGCTGTCTAAAACCACCCCTCTGGAGATGGTTTATTCAATGTAGTGAAACCAAATAGTGAAATAAAACTATCAACCCTAAGAACGTCTCTACTATGCACTTAGGGCAGCATGTTCTAACTTTAATGTGTTTTATCAGGTACCGTACAGTGTCTTCTTTACCACAAGCAGAGAATAGCACAATTCCTACTGAAGAAACTCATTGTTAGGGGTAGTCAGTAACCTGCAGGATTCAGATTTCTTGATTTYGGTATCCCAATTGTATAAAAATTTACTGTAGACTCACAGAGCCTCAGCCTGTCACTGGAAACTCAGGGAAGATGCTACCACACAGATCACAGAATGGTTGAGGTTGAAAGGGACCACTAGAGGTTGTTTTGTCCAGTCCCCGAAATGAAACATATTTTGGGTTTTCTAATACTCTTTCAGGAACATAGAAGAATAATTCTGTTGAATTCCATACACAGACAAATATCCCCATTTGGGATTATTAGCTTTCGTAGCTTCCCACTTTTACCTTGTAACCCACAATGTCTGTCACAGGGAATTACAATATTTATACATGCTGCATGGCACTCTGTCCTGCCAATCTGAAGGAGGGTTACCTGGCCCTATTGTAATAAAAGAAAGAATCACACATTGAAATCTGGTCTAGATCCAGGTTTTTGCTGCAGATAATTGACTCCCTTTTTTTCCCCTTTTGGGGGGCAGTCATAGGAAGACATCACAGGAGAGGAGACAAGAAGAAGAAAGCTAATAATATGTTTAAATGGCTGATTGCTTCAGCATTTTAGTGCTCTTTGTACATTTTTTTTTAATTATGGTTCATATATATACTGTAATCAGAGGTGGCTGGCCCATGGATAGCAGCAGCATATTGCATTTTGTGTTTTCCAGATACATGAGACAGGGAGAGAGATTCATTGATTGAGTCCCTGTATTTTAAGTGTTACTATATTTACTAGATAACAAATTAGAGATTTGTTAGACAGCAGGCTAAGTAGCTGTCTGTGAATCATGTATTTATTATGCATGACTCTTTCAGAGTCATTAGAAGTTGAAAAGAAAGACTTGCTAGGATGTGAAGGGGAATTCAGCTTGGAGCAGCTTGGGGACCACAGTGATGTGTCTAAGCAACAGTCACTGTTAATRATAGTCCCCAGGTTACAATCCTGGGGCTTGCATATGAAGTTTTCAGAGATATTTGCAAACACTAATATTATTATACAAATGGATAGACCAGGGCACACAGAGTCTTAACAAAGTTCCCATCAATATCTTCAACATCAGTGCTATTGGAAACAGCAGAGAACACAGTAAATCTGATTTCCATTCCTTTTACTCACCTGCTAGATAGTACATTATATTCACTGTGTGAAACTTCTTGAATGTAATGTAATGGGGTCTAGACGCAAAACTATAGACCATTTCATTTCCTTCCCTTTCCATTTTGATATAGCAGGGAGTCTTATTTCCTGTCTTGAATAATTTTGGGGTCCTGCTCACATTGGTGGTGCTCGGCTCCAAAGATGATAGCTAGGTACAGGCATGCAATGATGCTGCCGTAAAAGTTAGGGAGAAGCAGGAAAGGATATTGTGAATCCAAGAGTATACAGTTTTAGCTAAAAGGTAATTACTGCCACTGGAACAGTGCCAGAATACTGAAGAAAAATCCAAGAAAGAGCACAGGTTAATCTCCTTTCTTAAAGCAGAAACAATTCAAGCAAAACAATATCTCACGGTGAATAAGAGAAAACAGTAGTCATGCTTCACATCTAGCTTATTTTTCCTAACTGGAAGCCATCAAATATCTGATTGGTGGATCACTTGGAGGCCAAATCACCTAGTATGATCATTGACTGAAAGTTTTATATGGACAGATCCTAGCACTGGCCTTGTCCTTCTCATCACTGATGTTACTGTATTTAGGAGGAGCCAGATCTAATACTAGGACTTCACAGTGTCAGTATCTTATGAGGAATAATAAATGTAAGCAAAATGAGAAAACTGTGATGGTTCCCTTCACTGTTCTCTGACCCACACTAATCCTGAAGCTAAGATCAATTATAGGAAATCTCAGTAATTCACTCTGATCATGCTTATTGTCCTGGATTTGGCTGGGATAGAGTTAAATTTCTTCCTAGTGCTGTCTTTTGGATTTAGTATGAGAAGAATGTTGATAACACACTGATGTTTTTAGTTGTTGCTAAGTARTGTTTACGCTAGTCAAGGACTTTTCAGCTTCCCATGCTCTGCCAGGTGCACAAGAAGCTGGGAGGGAGCATAGCCAGGACASCTGACCCAACTGGCCAATGGGGTATTCCATACCATATGACATCATGCTCAGCATATAAGGCTGGGGGAAGAAGAAGAAAGTGGGGGACATTCGGAGTGATGGCGTTTGTCTTCCCAAGTAACGGTTATGCGTGATGGAGCCCTGCTGTCCTGGGGATGGCTGAACACCTGCCTGCCSRTGGGAAGGAGTGAATGAATYCCTTGTTTTGCTTTGCTTGYGTGCGCGGCTTTTGCTTTACCCCTTAAACTGTCTTTATCTCAACCCACGAGTTTTCTCACTTTTACCCTTCCRATTCTCTCCCCYATCCCACCCGGGGGGAATGAGCGAGTGGCTGTGTGGGGCTTGGTTGCTGGCTGGGGTTAAACCACGACAGTTATAYATTCAGCCTGGAGAAGAGAAGGTTTCAGGGAGACCTTATTGCAGCCTTTCAGTACTTAAAGGGGGCTTATAAGAAAGATGGGGACAAACTTTTTAGCAGGGCCTGTTGTGACAGGACAAGGGGGAATGGTTTTAAACTAAAAGAGGGTAGATTTAGACTTGATATAAGGAAGAAATATTTTACGATGAGCGTGGTGAAACACTGGCACAGGTTGCCCAGAGAGGTGGTAGATGCCCCATCCCTGGAAACATTCAAGGTCAAGTTGGACGGGGCTCTGAGCAACCTGATCTAGTTGAAGATGTCCCTGCCCACTGCAGGGGTGTTGAAATAGATGACCTTTAAAGGTCTTTTCCAACCTAAACTATTCTATGATTCGATGATTCTATATATTTCAGGCTAGACCTTTTTCTGTTAAAATTCCATCAAAGTAGCCCAGGAGAGCCAAGATACAGCAGTTGAGTCTAATAAGACATTTGACYTTTGGCAATAAAGTTCCAGTATGTCTGATGACGCTGTTATGGAAGTCAAGGAGGTAGAATACTCCACGTACAACATGAGTGACAGATGTCATCCACCGTCATTACTGGAAGGGAGTGTACAAAGCACAGCAGAGCTTAAAATGTAACYTAGTTTGAACGTCAACCATTAATTTCTTAAAGTTAAGAAGGTGAATGGACAGAATCATGGAATCATAGAATCATTCATGTTGGAAAAGACCTTTAAGATCATCAAGTCCAACAGTAAAGTGAGCTGAGACATGGCTTTCCACTGGATAATAGAAAAAATGGTCTTGTAAGGACAGTTTTTGGAGCAAAACATCTAGATGCACAGGTGATTATAGTCTTTAAACAGTCTTTGTTATCTAAGATGATGCTTCTGTAGGTGAGAGGTCAGTGACCACTACAAATCATAGAATCATAGAATCAAAATACACAAAAAATACACATAATGATGAATTTGAATTGGTGAACTTACTCAGATTTCTGTAAAGGTCTAAGTAACTCCACATTAAACAATACAACACATAAAAGTGAATTTAAACCTGGTTAATTGATGGATTTAAAATATTTTCTTTTAATATGGTGGTGGCCTTCAGTGGGATATTTCAGACAGATATGGAGTCTCCAGGGGTCAGTTCTTGCCTGTGATGGGTTGGTCATTGACAACAATTAAAATGGTAAAAATCATGCTAGTTGCACTATCAAGAGGCATAAAGTGGGGGACAAGCAGCGTTCTCAATTGTTTAATATACAGAGCTCATAGAAACAAAGTGTTATTATTGTAGTCTTTGTCTTTATTTTTGCAGAGTCAAATAAGCTCATTAGGCCATGGGCTGTCAATATTCCATCTCAAATGACCTGTTGTGTTCTGCAATGCATTGAATTTGAGGCGCAATTGTAGGGGGATGGGGGTCACAGTGGATAGTTTGATTCTGTTGAGAGGAGTGCTGTCAAAGAAATACTCAGGTGGCRTGGTCTCGCTAAATTAACCATTATTGTGCTCAGCTGTCAGACAAGATTTTGAATACACTAAAAGCAGGCACCATTCTAAAAAGTACACCAGGAGTGGAGCAGGGTCTGGGGGATAGTATCCAAGGCCAGCGTGTATGAAGAAAGTCAAACTAAGTGGTTTTAACTGGTCTTGTTCAAAGAAAATATAACTAAGAGATCATCAAACAGCAAGAACAGATAAGTATTTCTTTCAGTTTTCCTCTTCATCTCTGTACTAAGCCAAAATTGCTTTAAGAGGAGTTTAAATTGAGATATGTGAAGTTAGGTTTTGGTTTATTTTCAGCTTATTTTTTCTTTTTTGTACAATTACTGTAATTAAGACTGCTGTCCTGTACATGACTTCACTCTGATGTCCTCAGCTGTAAGCCTGGAGAGGGCAAGTTGAAGAGTGTGCTGAAATGAGAAGTTATACCCACAGTCTCTAATTTGGTAATGGACACATCTGCCAGTGTGAAGTGGGCGGGTCTATATGCAGAAAAAGGCAAGATAGGGAAAGGACAGTAGAAAAACAGCAGTGGACAAGGTCTGACAGTGGTATAAATATCTGTGTCTTACCTGTTAAAGAAGGTACCCATAGACCGTGGTGTCTCACAGTCTAGAAAAGAAGAGAGTGACAAAACAAAGCTTTCAAAAGGAAGGAGGGTGTTATGTTTTATCCATAAAAGTTTAAAAGAATATACTTATTTTAAAAATCTTCATTGCATGCTGAAATAAGAATGGTTGTATCAGGTTAGAACAAAGGTCCCTCTATCCCAGCATCCTTGCTCTGAAACTGGCCTGGGGAAGGGTGTAGAAACAGAGCAAGCTGATACTCTTTCTAGGACACTCTGCCAGGCTCCAGCTCTTCACGGGAGATTTTATTTCCCTCTGGATGATTTTGTCAGATCTAGAAGCTAAAATTGCCAATTCAAGTGTAAAATGGGGATTTTAAGGTTAAAGGCAAATCTAGCTGTGGAATCTCTACAGAAGCYTCTGCAATACTGCTGCTTCAGTAAAAGCAACCAAATATGAACTCACAATTTCTACTGAAATCAATTTGATTTATGCATTAGTGTCTGAGGGCAAAATATGCCCCTGCGAAATTTCTCATCAATATATAAAAGCAGGTGCTTTCCCAGAAAAAACAACTTTATTTATATCTCTAGGATCCTAGTATAGTCATTTTTGGTTTAATCTTTTCCAGAACAGTTATATTAAAAACCTTTTCAGCGGCATCTATGGGATTAATAATATCTGTCATCTACAAAGACCTTACTTTCATTACAGGTGATAAAATATATAGTATTATCTTGTATGCATATATTGCATTTAATTCAAGGTACCTAAGATATTTTTTAAATAAAACTTAAATGAAAGAATTGCTTCACCCATCAATGAAATGAGCTTTTAGGGGTGAAACACAACAGCTGTTTAACATCACAAAGCAATATCATTGAATAATTTAGATCACAAATTTGAGAAGAAAGGAATATTTATTCAGAGGAAACTCCAGATGGAATTTAGGAAGGCAGATTGTCATTCCAAGCCAGTGTTACAATTTTAACCAAAAAAAMCCCAGTAATTGCTGCAATACATTTACTCTTTCATAATGTTCTGTAAATGCTAGATAGCAACAAGATTTTTCCATTGCAAAATATATCACTGTATGTCTACCATTATAAGACTAGGCAACCCTGTCCCTTTTTAACATGACTCAGAAGAGCGTCAAAATTTATGTCAGAAGATATAGGGATATAAGGATAAATACATTGGATCAGATCATTAATCTATTTAACCCAATATTTTATTTTTTTCTGCAGCAGTGGCTAGTATCAGCTGCTTCCATAGCTAATAATAGACATTAAAAATATCAACAATGTATAATCTGCAATCATGGAATAAACTACTAAGCAAATTTAATCCTGATTCCCACCAGTTAGCTGTTGACTTACATTTAGTGTATATCTCTTTTCTAGGTTAAATCTCTCTAATGTAACTGTGAATATCATCATAAACAGTATAATATCACTGGAATATGAATGTTTGTGGCCATTGAGCATATTCCATACAGCCTTTATTTATATTACTGATGACGCTGTAGATATGTGCAACATGGGCTGATGAGAACTTCAGTAAGCACTTTCCTTGCATGCAGAATTTAATCCTGGTAGGGCATGCTTCAGCTTCATAAGCCTAAAATGAACTTTGACTGTGTCTGAAATTTGAATGGAAACGTGCTCTGGAAAATCTGATGGCATATCAGGTCATCAATTAGTGAGACCAGTTTCAGAGCGCTAAGAGCTTCAGCTACTCGTACCCAACCTTGCTGCTCTGACAGGAAAGTGCATCTTTTTAATTCCAGAACTTCCAGTAACCAAGTCCATCACCAGAAAGTTATCTAAATAGAAGTCTTAAAAGCCTTGAGGCATAGAAAGTTATTGGACATTACGGATTCTTACAAAGATGAGAGTAGCAATGGAGCTTTAAATCAGACAGAGAAAAAGACAATTTTAGAAAAATGACATGTAAAGTTTCTGAAGTAGGGATCCAAAATAATGCCCAACAGATTTTAAAGAACTTTAAGTATGTGTGGGTAAGGGAAAGGAAGAGAAGGAGAGGGAAAAAAGTTCATAGTCATGGAAGGATGAAAGGAAAATGGAAATGTAAGCTGAATATTTAGAAAAGTGCACTCAAAGATGGATTATAGAAATTCTTGTGGTATTTTGAAATCCTGACTTTTGAAACTGGTCTATACCTGAATGCACTTGAGATTTTTGTGTGTTATGCACAGTGTTGCACCTCATTAGAAAGAATCGGTTTGAGATTCTCTGAATTCCTTGGGCTCCTGCCCTCTTTAAACTTGTTGGGAGCTGTGTTGGGCTCTTGGGCCATTCCACTTCAACCTGCTATACCTGCAGTCTGGAACTTCTGAGGGACTTTGTAAGATCAGGGTCTTGTTGTCTGCAAGATCCAAGGTGATTTTAAAACATGCTTTCAGGAGAAAAATCCTTCAGTAAATAATAAAAGTAAATTTAGATTTTGAGGACAGATAACATGCAACGTTACGTTGCATATGATGACTTATCTTCTGCTACATTAAGAGAGAGGGTAACTCATAACACAGATTGGTCCCAWGTTATACAGCAGTACCTGAAAGGTACTTCATGCCCCAAAGAGCTTACAGTCCAAGGTAAGCAGCAACGCGTGAATACAACAGCTGGGGAAGCATAAGGTAGGAACGAAATTGTAATCAGTGAGATAAGCTGCAGTCATAGCTCATCAGCTCATAATCCAAAATAAAAGATGCTAGCTAACACTGTCAATATCAGGCAATTCATCATGTATGCTCTGTATTGTGCTTAAAGCCTTGCAAATATGGACAATTGTGGGCTGTGGGAATTTTCATCTACTCCTATTGTTGAGTGAACTTTTAGTCATCAAAGGAAAAGCAAAAGATCTTAAATGCTCTCCCAAGACACAGTGGGGGTAGGGGGAAGCTATGTTGGTTGGGGCCAGACCGTTTTATGTTTAAAGGACTGTAACTATCACTTGGTTTTATCATCAGAACAGAGTGTGGCACACTGTTACCAAGTAATTGCAAGAGGTGATCAGATGTATTCTGCATTCTTTTGAAGTTTCTGAGAGTTAACCCCAGATAGATCACATCAGTTGCTTCTGGACTAGAGCTAACAAGTTATAAAATGTGAAAAATATCCATATCCAATAGAGGCTTCCTGGTTATTGCTAACTAAGAAAAATCAGAAAAAACTCCTTTGTAGAAGACAACCCAATATAGCTGCCGAGGAGGTGAGTCCTGTACCACAGTTTTAAATTGCCATACACATGTAGATTTAGGTATGGAAATGACCCAGTAGTTTACGTGGACAAAGCTGTGAAAGATGGCCCAGAGGTGCTGCTCAAGAGTGTGCTGAACCGCCAGCTGGTGAAACCAAGGTGATGAGATGTCACAGGGACTAGTCGGACTGCCCCAGCACTTTGCAGGGTCTTAGTCTTGCAGGTGGGAGGTGAGCTCTGGTTGAGGCACCGAGCTACCAGGTAAATGGGCTGTTGGAGGAGGTGATCAGAGCAGACTGTGCAATATCAAGTAGAACAAAAAAAGAATAACATATTGTTTGCAAAGACTGTGGAGAGGCAGGATCAAAATCCATATTGCATGGAAGGAGAGATAGTTAGAGGCTACGTCTAAATGAGAGGAGGATTGAGACTGACATGTTGAAGGATGGAAGTTTGTGGCTTTTAGTAATGGAAAGAAGGCTTTTTCTCTGCCTGCAGATGTCAGATATGTCTGTAACAAGTGAGGAGGAGGAAACTTCCTCAGGGGAGGCATTTGGGCCAGCAGACACTTATCCACATGTTGGTATTCAGAGGAAAGAGTGGATGGTCATGGCTACAGACTTCTGCAGAAGACAGAAACACTCATCTGCCAACCAGGCTTGCTGCCTCCGGAGGTTCATCACTTGTTGAGGCTTGAATCTGGGATGTTGCACAGACTGCTGAAACCCATCCAGACTTTAGATGATTACCCATTGCTGCCTATCCATCTGGGCTGATACTGCTAAGTATCAAGTGACCTTGAGTATATAAAGAGTAACCACAAGCCTCTAGAAGGGAACATGAGGGTGCAGGGCTGTTCTCTTTAGTCTTGTCAGTCAAGAGGAAAGACTTAGGTAGGAGTGGATGTTATCTTTCAGAAGAACACCTGGTTGTACAGCTGATGTTTCAGGCAGGACCTTAGCTCTAATTACCATGGGATCCACCCGGAGGAAAAAGGACTTCTGGGGAGATATGGGATCCATCTGACAAAGTCAGGCAAAAGCATCTTTGCAAGCCGGCTTGCTGACCCAGTGAGGAGGGCTTCAGGAGAAATGTATCAGGGGATAATGACCACAGACTGATGAGAAGTAGAGGTACAGGGAAGCTCAAAGGGACAGCCTGGTGGCAGGGGTCATGGGTCTCACATTTCACTTGAAAAAGACCGATGACAGATCTATCTCAAATGCCTGCACATGAACACAGGCAGCATGGGAAATAACAGGAGTTACTAGGCTGCAGGCTGCAGGGCTATGATATCACAAATATGGGGAATTAGGTCTTATGGCTGGAGAACTGAAATGGATGAGTAATACCTTCCTAAAAGGACAGGCAGAAAGGCAAGAAAAAAGTGTCACACCCCCCTCAATGTGAAAAGCAGCTTGAATGCATGGGGATTTGCCTTAGAATTTATGACAAGATGATTAGGAGCTTGTGGGTAAGGATCAGAGGAGAGACCAACAAGGATAATATCATGGAGGACACCTGCTTCAGATCACCTGATCAAGAAGAGGGAGTAGATAAAGCTTTCTTTAGAAAGATGGAAGAAGTATCACTGGTCCTAGTTAACCATCCTGACATTGCCTAGAAGGGTAACCTGAGGCCATTTACGATGTAGGAGGTTTTCAGAGACTGTCAAGGACAATTTTTTTGACATGGGAGATCACTGATCTGACGAGGGGAGACACTCTGCTGGGTGTGCTTTTCACCAAAAAGAAAGAATTCGTGCAGGACATGAAAAYTGACATCAGCTTTTGCTAAAACAATCACATTCAGATAAGTGAACAAGACAAATGGCAGAATTGTAGCTCTGGATTTCAGGAGAAGATATTTGAGCTTGTTTGGGGTACTAGTTGGCAGGATCCCATGGAAGACTACCCTGAATTTCAGGGGCGACCAGGACAACAGCACACACTGGGGGCTGAGTGGATAGAAAGCAATTTTGCAGAAAAGAACCTGGGGGTCCTGGTGGACAACACCTTGAGTGTGAGTCAATGGTGTGTTCTTGTCATGAAGAAAATCAACACATATTGAGCTGTATTAACAATAATGTTGTCAGCAGGTTGAGGAAGGTTCCCTCTATTCAACACTCGCAGGACCCGTTTTGGAGTTGTGTGTCCAGTTTGAGGCCCTGCAGTACAAGGAAGACATGGACATGCTGGAGTGATTCCAGTGGAGGCCACATAGATGTTTAGAGGGCTACAGGACATGAGGAACAAGAAGATCTTGAGCGAACAATTTGTTCATTTGTTCAGCCTTAAAAAAAGAAGGTAAAAGGGACACCTTATAGCTATCTAGAAGTATTTAATAGGAAAGTGTACAGGAGGCAGAGAGAGACTCTTCTCGGAGATGTACAGCAATAGGACCAGAACCTATGGAAGCAAGTTGCAGCATGGGAAATTATGATTAGATATAAGGAAAAAGGTTTGCACCATGAAGACAGTGAAATATTGGAAAAGGTTCCAGAGCTGTTGTAGAATCTCCTTTGAGATATTTAAAGCTCAGTAAGATCTGAGCAACCTGACCTAACTTCAAAGACTTCTATAATTGCATGAACCTGAACTGAAACTGTCTAGAAATATGGAAACTGATAGAAATAAGTGAAATTTTTAGTCTGTAAACATTGGCTGCAAGCAACCACTTTCTACAGTAAAAGCAATTCAGTAGGTTTTGTTTTTCCAAATTGAGTTTTCTGGCATCCTTCTGACTCAACTATTAACTATGAAAATATGCTTCAGAAGTTAAAAGGATGCATTGTAAATATTTTCAAAGGATTTAAAAAGGAGTGTGAGCTTACTCAAATAAACCCGTTAAAGATGAAGCTGAAGAGCCTGTCTAGCAGTTTTTTGATTGGTTTCTGATAAGAGATTGGATTATGGCTGGAATAAAAACACTCAGAAACTGCTACGAGAGACTGAGTTAATTTTGCAAGAAAAAGGAGTGACTCAGTTCAGAAGGAAACGTGGAGGTTATTGACGATAGTAGCATAAACGTGGATGAGAATCCATATTGCTGAGAGCTGGAAAATCTTGGGAAATTTAGAGACAAACAAGAACAGCACATGGAGCAAAGGCTGAGGACCAGCACAAGCTAAGACAATGTCAAGTGTATTGGGAAAATGGAATAAGCTGCAATAGATTTTGCCACTTTTCAGAAGTTTCAAGCACCATCATTGTATTTGGCTGTGGATAGCACAATGTTAAGGTAGTGCGCTGTAAGGAGGTAGATAAGAGCTGTGACATGAGTTGAATCAACTACCAGAAATTAAATGGGACATTTAAACTTTTAAGATGGATGTTAAAGTAGAAGTCATTCTGTTGATAGAAGCATTCTGCAGACTTTAATAGAAGAGCTACAGATATTAGAAGGGTAAATAAGATAAATGTGAGTGAAAGCTTGTATTCCTTAAACGCATATGTGTCTTAGCTGTATGTGTAAATAAAAAACAGAAAAGATGCAATCTGTAACAGTACTAGCATAAAGAAAAATCATTTTGGGTTGAAAGTGCTTCTTAATGATGTTCTCAATAAAACTACCTTTGTTGAAGATGAGAATTGAGAAGAGTTTTAAAAGGTGTATTCCTGGGAATAGGTAGGCTGTTAGCATGATAAATGTAGCTAAAAGAGCCTAATCTTCATGCCATGTGGAGAGTTGTCCTCATATAAAAAGTGAGAGTTAAAAGAGGAGATACATGGGTTTGTTTGCACTAAGAATGGCAGGGCAAAGCTGAAAAGGAAAGGTGTACCTGTTATTGCAGAGAGAGGAAAACCTCACTAAAAAAATTAAATGAGTATTAAAAATATTATTCCTGTGTTTGACATGTTATGTTTAGTAGGACTCTTGGCAGGTGCTCTTAGAAAAAGAGACTTCATGTCTGTGTAAATTCAACACTATCTATGGGACACATGCTTTCCCCAAAATTCCATCTTGGTTTTCTGATGTACTCAAGGTATTTTTCTTTGTGAAATTTGATCTTCTGAAAGATTGTACTTTATCACCAAGGACCCCAAGGTGCTTTGGCATGAGTCAAACACATGAACAGAAAGGATAAGCAACATATCTTCGTACATTTGTGGCCACCACTTCTATGTCAGCCCCATAGACAAAAAGAGAACACACCTATTTCTTGAAGTAGTGACATTATAATAGACATTCACAGCAAATCTGAAAACTTTTGGTCAACAGACTAGTATGTATATCTATCCATTGCACTGGATACCATCTTGGATTTTGACAAAAGCCCAAAATTAAAGATACACCAGCCATGACATACTGACGTGATATCAGATTAAGCTGCCTATGTATACCTCCAAAGATAATCTTCTCAAGATGCAGTTGTTAGCATGTTTTCTTCATTACAGGAAGTCAAAAAGCCTGTGTGTCAATACCAACAAATAACAAAGGAATCTTTGGCTTCATTTTCTGGGAGTGAAGATGCTCTCAAGGCTTGCTGAATAGGCTGGAAACACAGATTGTGTTATGGCAACGACCCTGACAGAGCAGGAGGAAGTGGTAATCAGGAGAAAAAGTGGCTTAAATTTGCTTATGAGTAGTGGAGAAAAAAAAAATTATTCTCTACTAACTGTCCCAAAAGAATTGAACCCAGAGGATCCCACAGCAAAACGCAAGACTGAAATCTAGTTCTGCTAGATGTGACATACGTCACAAAGTAACACCGACCAGTAAGACACAAGTTAGTGGGCACTGCCTGGTGCCACGTGAGCTGTAGATCCCATTACGTTRGAGCAGTTGTGTTGCTGTGTGGCTTCTTCCTCTCAGCATGTCAGTACTGCAGTGGGTTAGAAGCTGCTGGAGATCTGCAGTAGTGYCATTCACTGTGCATTGAGATAATAATGGAGTTAAGATATGGAAGCTCTGTTTTGAACTGACTTAGTTTCTTTGGTGAGAAGCTGGAGGAGAGAKACTGGAGGAAACCATATTTTATTGCTTTCTAACTAAAACACCAAAAGAATGAGTCCAGTTGAGTCACTCAGAGCTTGTCTCAGAGCAGTTCCTGAATACAGCTCCCAATTCCTCTGTCTCATGCAGTCAGCTTTCTACCGGAGGGGAGCAGCTGGGTGGGCATGTTGTGGCCAGGAACAAAGTRCCCTCTCCTGGCAGCTTGACTGTCTGTGAGAAACCATGGTGGCCTCTCACATCTTCTTCACAGACAGGCTTTGAACTCTGGRGCAGACAGCCCAGGGAAATTCATGACCTGGTATGTCCCCTTTCTCATGTGATATGTMAAGACAGCTATTAGTGCAGTAACTATTCAATGTGGGGCTCCTAATACGAGCAGAGAAGAAAAATGGATCAGGGAATAGGGCAGCAAAATCTGCCTGTGATGCTTACCTCTTGTATCCCCTGTTCATTCTCTCTTTAACTACATTTTGAGGCAGGAGTTGAGTCTTTGTGTACAGCATCTCATGGGGCAGTGCTGAGACACAGCTATTAACAAGGGCGATTCCTGCACAGCAGATCTTCCAGCATTGCATCAAGGTAGGAACAGYCAGATACGGTACAACTCGTGGCCACACATAGCTTGCACTGCACAAAACAAGATCACCTTTTCTTCCTAGGTCATGAAGATTGTCTTTCCCTAATTCTCTGATTCATTTTCCAGCCTAATATCCTGGCTTTTAGTCAGCTTGGTCATGCATGGTCTATTGCCATTTTAATTAGCTCCATTCACTGCCATAATGAGGTGAGACTTATATTTTGGATGCAATGGAAAACTAAGCTTATTAACCTACCATATAAACTAGCCATCTAGCTTTTTAAGGATTGTGTGACCGGGAAAAAATACTGTTTGAACCAGTAAGGTATAAAAAAGTCTCTAGACCACAGTCCTCAAGACAGTAAATCAAACCCACAAACCACAAGGAATCTGATATATCCCCTTGATCCAAAAGAGTAATTTGAGGATTGATGCTTCCATATTGCCCCTGGAGCAACTACTTTCCTGGGATTTTGCTGAAAAGATTACAAAGATAGTAGGAAAACTGTAAACTATATTTCTCAATGTCACCATACGTAATCCTTCAAGTGCTCATGTTAGGAGTTTGTTCATCCACTACAAGTCCTCCCCACCCRTGTAGGAAAAGGATGAATCACATACAAATTGTATAAATAAAACAGAAAAAAAACCCCTTTTGCTATCAGAAACCTAGAAGTCTCCCGCTGTGACTGAATCAGTTTCCGTCCCCATTTTTACATGCACAACAAGAGGTCTGTGCTTAGGGAGGGTAATTGGGTCAGTTGCCCCAAAACACAATTCAGAGGAAACAAGCACATGGTTAACTCTTACACAACCAGAAAGATTATTACTGCTGGATCCTTTGTGTATGATCCATCCCCTTCCTTCTTCCACCAGTGCTCGGCCCCAACTTCTTCTATATGAGCCCTTCTTTTTGTGCAATGTCTGAAATTAGACTCAGCTTCAGTAAGGCCATGTCTAACTAAATGAAGCACCTAGTGTGCTGTTGCAAAATGCTTTATCCATTGAAATGCACTTGAGTGTATGAGATCTTTAGATATTATCCAAATGCTCTAGAGTTCACAGAGCATGATAACTATCATGAAATACAAAAAGSATATGACAATTCACATCTGACATTCAGCCTGGGATATCTTAAAGACTGTCCATCTTCCAAAAAGCAATAGAGCATCCACCCATCCTCTCAGTTTTGGATCCTTGTAAGTGTGTCAAGTTGGACACCAAAATAGCCTTTTTTTYAGTGTCTTGGCCAGTGTTTTACATTCTGTATCCAGTTTACTGCAGCTGCAGTAAAAAAGGTCTAATACGTTGGCTTGTCTGAATAGGGCTTGGTTATATAAAACCATRGATATTGTGCTAGCGAAAGGTTTTCTGATTGCATGAAGAATAGAGTGGCCGAAGAACAGAATGCTTAAATAATAGGTACCAAGAAATGACTCAAGTGCAATGATGAATATACTAGAGCTTTTATGTGTGAGGAGGGAGTAATGTTGAGCCTGTTCCGTTTTAAGAGCTGTGATATCACGACTAAAGTATTTAGACCAGAATGAAAAATGTTTTGAAAAAGTTTCATAATAGAGTTGTGTTGCTGGACCAGACGGAAATGAGAGGAGATATCTTTAGATTGTGCTAATTCCACTTTTAAAAGCTGCCGAAATTTTGTCATTGATCTTAGTGGAATGGAAAATGACTGTGTGAAAGAGAACGACTATGAACTGCTTTTAAGGAGGTATTGTTTTAYGGGAGCAGTGAACAAATAAGACATCCGTTATAAGGATTTTAAGTCAATTTTTATTGTCTAGGAATAGCCAAGAATCTTAGTGCTTAAGAAGGAACTCTTCACTGATGGAGCTTTCCTCCTTCCTGTTTGACTGCTTAACTCAGTACAAGTGCCAGAACAAGTCCCAGGCAATATTAAGTCACATTTGAAATCCCCGATTCAAAGTTTTAGGGATRAGATAGTAGTAGGTCTTTTTCTGGCTCTGTGCACAGGAAATAGCTTCTTGCAGAGGAAGGATTTTGATCTGCTTCTGACACAYAAAAATATAAAAATAGTCACAAGTTTACCAAACTTAGAAAACTGAGACAAATTCAGTATCATGTATGAAATAGATTGTATCTATACTTTGAGTATGAGCTAGTTTTCAGCCTGGAGCTTCACCTTGGKGAAGTCTACTGGCATGTTGTCTCTGCGTTTTGAAGTTAGGGCCTAGACAAGTCTCAGTGTACGCTCTATTTCTTACATAGATATTTCCCTTGCAGGGTGTGACTCAKCTCCAGCTTAAAACAAATATACCTGTACTGCTACTTGTAGGTATCTATGTGTATTAGAGGCTTCATTCAGCCCCCCATGTAGAGATCTCATACTGTCTATGATATCCTTGAGAGTCTCATTAGGCTTCCTGCTACTCCTCCAGCAGACACAACTCTTCCACAAGGACTGTGTCATGTCCACCAATCCTCRGTGTACACTTTGGAGGCCCTGACATGTCAAATGGCACAAGAAAGCCTGGGCAACCTAATTCAGCTCTAYGTCTTCACTGAGTACAGTGGGCATAAACACCCAGTACAACAGTAAAAACTTACAGTCAAGTGTCCTACTGTGCTACTGAATTTTAGTCCTAAAGTTGGATGAGGTGAATTCTCTGCTTTGTCTCCAAAGTTCTGCTTGTAGCTCAGGTCTGMATTCAGACGGAGCACATAGAAGCCAAACCATTGTGGCTCTGGCTAACAGACATTACCAGGATACCTTTACAGAATAACTGAAAGTTGCCTGATGTTACTTTACTTTTTGCTCTTCAGTTAACTGTGGTGATCACAGGCTGATGCATGAATGTAAGGAGCCAGTCACTATGGAGTCAGAAGTGGGAGGGACAGGGCAGGTATCAAGTAAAATTTATCCAGACTTTTTAATAATCAGAAGCATATGATTTTCCATTATCTTTTACACGGATAGACATGACTCCTACGCAATTAAAACAGAAATTCTTGGGCTTCTTCAATGAATTGAAAATCTTCTGACAACTTGTAAAACAGCTGGTGAATGTGGGTTTGGTTACGGAAGTAAATGGGGATGTTCAAGGTTAGATGTACATGTCAGGAGCCATGGTTTCACCTTGCAAAGGGTTTTGTCTCAATAAAATCTTAAAATATTCCCCATGCACACATTGTAGCATGTCATCCCCTCAGCTGTGCCAGAACCACTATGGGGCTGGTCTAAGTGGGAACCCAACCGTGCTTCTTATTTAGTGGCCAAAAAAAAAAAAAAAAAGTCCAGCAAAAATGCTTTTCATTGGTTTGTTTTCTAAAAGCTGGATCACTTATCCATCCTGATTACCATTGCACTGGTGGTGTATGGGAGAGAAGTGCTTTTCCGTGTATGGAAACCTGAAGGTGTAGCAGAGRTGGGATGGAGCAAGGCTATAATTTTTTTGCCATGAAGCATTTCATATGATGAAGTGATATGTTGAAAGTACATGAGATATTGTCATCAGGACCACAAATAGGTTGTGACATTTCTATACCCTCACACCCTTACGGCTTCCTCCTCTTCCCTCCATCACCGCTTATCCACCCCCCAGCCTGTTGCTTCTGCTGATGTAGCTGCATCAGCGCAGCACTATATACCACATTCCTCGCATGACCCAGGTCAAAAGTAAGCCTACTTTACCCAGAATGGTTTMCTCAATACATTTCCAGCCAAGTTATGTCATTAAAAGAATGGCCATACGGGATCAAACCACTTGTCCCTTTAGCCCTGTATCCCATCTCTGGCACGAGACAGTAGGCAACATCTCAGGAACCTCCCACTCAAGCAAAAATAATGTTCATTTCCTCCCACAGTTCTTTAAGCACAGCTGTGGGAATGGTAAAACACAGTTTAAAGGTGGAAACAGGACCATGCAGAAAGAGGGGGGCAAAAACATCAATCTCTGCATCACAGATTTAGCTATGTGGCAATTTTGAACATACCTAACTCAAAGAAAACAGATGTGTAAACTGTTCACTATTGTTAGTATTTATTTCAGATTATTTTCTYATTTGTGAAACTATTTTGTTTATAAATATCAGGGATTATGAAAATTAAAAGCATCCACATGACTTTCTCTTCAGCTAGACTAGAGCCTAAACATGAAATCATACCGATTCTGCAGAAACTCTAGCCAAAATTCCTTCAATTTTTTTAATGCAAATGTGCTTCACTCCCTGAAAAAGTGTTAAAGACCTTTATAGGTGGGAACATTCTTTGAGACATTACAGCCGCTTTGACTGAAAATCTCTAACATTTTCACCAACCTTGACTTTGAACGCATCATGTTTCTGCATGTTAGAGCAGAAGTTGCGGAAGAACAGAGATGGGAAGAGTTAAGAATACAATTTTGAAGGTAACTTCTTCTGAAGATCATGGGTCAAAGAAGAAGCCAGAGCAATGTGAATGTTATTAAATCTTCTGTACTKCAAGCAGTCTTCTAAATATGTATATATACATGCACAGGCTGGCTGCAACCTGAGCATATTATCATTCATTACCCGCCCATTGGGGACCATTGGGATAGTCTCAGAGAAAAGAACAAGAATTGTAATAAGACTTCATGACTATGATGCCAAGAGAACAGTACAAGCCTTCCTGAAAGTGCAAATAACAATTAGCTCTTCAATCTCCAGGGAGCCAGGGGGTAAAACTGATGGAACGTCTGAGAAATGCTTCCTGAAGAGATAAAATCATTCAAAAACCTTAAGGAAATTTGCAAGGAGGAGACACTAATGTTGTTGGTTCCATTTTTAGAATCTAAGAGAAAAGGTTACATTCAGATCCTGGAATGAACATTTTATTAATTTAAGGTGGTATCTTTGTTTTCTTAAAGGCGACACTGTTCAAGGTCAAAGTTTTGACTCCTTGGCTSTCTCTGTGAATCTTTCCACATACTTCCTTTACAAGAAAACAAGCAAGGGTAGGAAAAAAGATAAATTAGGAAATACTTCTTCAGCTTTGAAAAGTGAAGTCTATTTTGGATTTCCTGTTATTGAAAAGTCAGTGAGTCCATGAAAAAGAAATATTTCAAATGTGATTTGTCAAAACCGTGTAATACTTTCATCCAACTCTAGCAATTACCATCTACTGAGAAAGGTAACTTGTAAATGCTGTTCTGAGGATTAACACCTGGGGTCTGTTTCCATTTCTGCCGTTGCATGAAGCTGTATGTAAAAATTAACACTGTTTTTCTTTGCCACAATAGGAATGTGTTGCACATACTGCAAGAGTAGTCCAGATGGAAAGGGGTCTTGCTGTCTCTCCGAAGCAAGAGTTCAAAGCACGATATCTTAAATTCATTTCCTAGTGAAGTGAATAAATTCATGGCACTGGAAATTACTGCCACAGAAAATTAAAAAGGAATGCACTTAAACTGAAAAAAATCATGAAAGTAAATAATARAAACCACTGAAAAATACATTGTTAGGAACAAGCATGAATATAGATAAGCAGACATCACTGACTGCCACTTCAAAATCATGTAAAAAATGTTATCTTTGTTCTTCTGGTGATTGATACTGAACACCAGAGTAAAAAGGCTCTTGCTTTGCTTGCCATGAATAATGCAACTAATATATTTCCTAAGCGTACAGAAATATGAATTTGTTCAATAAATAGCATAAGTACCAGCGAGAGACAAATTAAGAGTTAAGTTTCTGAAATGTAAAGCAGCACAGGGACAGCACCTGTTACTAAACTAGCTAACATTTTCTTTCATTATCACGTGTTTGAAACATTGCTGTTTTCACTTGCTTTTTCCTATGCTTGGCATTTGCCTTAMGTGCTTATAGATATAGATTTGAACAGATTGGTAGCAACAAGAGGATGATACGGTCTGCACTTGGTGTTTTCTTCTGGGCTAAGACTTTTTCATCAGCAGGCATGAATTTTGAAATTTAACTTTGTGAGCCGAACTTTAGTATCATTTTGCCAGCACRTTAACCAGCACTTTACATAGTGTGTTTTGTTATTAGATTTTAAAAATTAAAGCCATGATGAGGGAGGAGATGGGGACAAGGGAAAGGGCAGGATRATGAAGAATGATCTAGATTAATTCATCTACCTGCATCCAGGAATAATAATAATAAAAAAAAGGATATAAAGGATATTTACTTATCATATAAATGAAAAATGGCCTATAAAAACTATTTTATTTACCTGATGATTTCCTCCATTAAAAATCACAATAGGATAGCTGAGTTAATGCAGTTAACTCCTGCTGTAAATAGAAAGAAATGTTCCGTTATTCTAATCTTGYTGTGTTGGCCAGTGTTGACTCTTTAAATGCTGACTGCAATTTGTCTGTTGTTTGATAGAAACCAATACCTCTTAAGTATTTAGCCGTCTGTGTCAAGATGCAGCCTAGAATTGATTTCCTTAGAGCTGTGTTATAAAATCCTGCAAATAAGTTTTTCTGGAAGAAATGTTGACAAGTCCTTAACTAGATAGTGCTRTTGAACGCGAATATAATTAACTGGGCAAATCACGCAAAGTATGCAGACTGTCATTCATTTCTGGCACTACTCAAATTATCAGGCCTTACTAATTTTGCACCCGTCTCTTCTGTCTTCTCAGCTGGAGACTAATATTGTAGATATTTTGACTTACACAGCTGATAAGTCCGATTGCCGTGAGTTGGTATGAAGTCCATTCAGAAAAAAGCCACATAGCCATAGTAACTGCTACTTCTCCTAATACTGCTTTTTCCTGTCAGTGTTTTCAAACTCCTACTATTTTTAGTAGGAACTAGAACTACAAAGTCTGTAGATTATTGGTATCCACTTGTTTTGTTTTTCTGCTTTTTCTCCTTGTGGGTGACTGTAGTATAACAATAAGCAGTACTTCTGCAGCTAACCAAATTCCCTTCCAGATTCAGAGAAATTCAGGCAGAAGACATTTAATAATTTAAGTGTTAATTGTTGGTTGTTCAATTTGCAGAAAATAGATGAACCTCAAAATAATGAATGTGATATCAACTGAAACAGGGAAGTYACTCATATTACGTCAAGGAAAATAAAGATACTAGCTAGAGTATAAGAGACTTGATATCTCCTGAACTATTTTGATTTCCTAATTCAATAATTCTACACTCTAAGTATGATTGCAACAAAACAGAGAATAAGAACAGTTTCCCTAAGAATATTTTTTGTTATCAAAAAAGTGGTGGGTTTTTTTTTCCCCATCCTTCCTGCAGTTGGGCAAAAAGTTTATGATGCCAAAAAAAAAAAAAAAAAAAAAGCTTACCAAATAACCAGCCGTTGGGCTTCAGGAGACATGCAGAGGAGCTGATTTATCCTGCTTAATGAAATAGATGACTGCATCAATATTCATTCCATTTAAGCTTGCAACCTTCCCTGTCTAATTTCCTTACCAGCCAAACCTTTGACTTTGTCCTGTTTACTGTAGTTATCTACATTTGCCTGGTAGGGTGTTAAAGGCAGAGAATGCAATTTTGGTTTCCCTCTGTGTGTTCTGTAAATGCTGCATATGCAAGGCTTTGCTTACCCAATGTAACTACATTGTATATGTGAGCTACATCTAATCACCTTGCAAAGCCAAGCAATTACATTTTCAGTTATTTTAACAATCGTGTTCTGTTAACCCCTCTGGAAGTGCAGTATGGACTATAAAAAGAGAATGTTAACTTTCTTGTAGAAAATTAAGCTTCGTTACAGAAATCTTTTTTGAAGTATGTAATCTTTATTAAATTCCTTTGACCAACTTAAAATTGCACAGAAAGAATCTCACTCATTAAGTATTTCATGTAAAGGGGATTATTCCATCTTTTTTGTCTTAAAGACTTCTGTCTTAATTTTGTCTTAATCTCTTCTAGAGATTTCTATTTGTTCTARCCCTATTAAATTTTATGGGACTCTTTTTTCATGGCAGAATGAGCTGTATAGACAGTTAGCTGCTCGTTGTGCAAATTTTCTTCTGTTGAAATGTTGCTCAGTAGGATACCACTTTCCGGATTCTATTTGTTTCTTTAATTTCACATTGTTCCCCAAAAAGCCCCACGTTAGTAAGGTTCACCAAGCACTTCCCATTCTTCTCCTCTCTGCATGGCTGATCACATCCGAATTTGCATCATCAGTCAGATGCATTGTCTTTCTCTTATCTGCACAGGAGTGAGTCACAGAACTGCAGGATTAATGAATCCTGATTAACTTTGTCTTCATTGATTTGGAAATGCCTAAATAGGATTTGTTGGGGGTTTTTTTCTTTCTTTTTTTTTTTCTCTACATGTGGCTAGTATAATTGGGTAGAAGGCAGTTACCTTACCTTCTGGTGAGCATTTGTAGATGCTAACTTCTGAGTAAAACGCAGAGGATGATCATGTTATGTCCATTAAGTTTTACAGTGAAATATCTCTGCAGGGTCCTCAGTAAATTCTTCCACACATCTGGATTTTATTCTTTTTTCATAAAACACTGCAAACTTTAAAACTTTTGACTGTATCTGGTCTATATGGATTAAGTACAACTCTTTTTAGCCAGTCAAGCATCACCTGTATCAGCAACAGTGGTTTTGAAATAAACTACTCATTTAATAAAAAGTGGTATTTGTAAGGAGGGAGAGGTGTGTGGGAAGATTAACTCCAAGAACAATTCATCTGAGCAGATCTAAGCTATTCCCACGTTGAAGCTGAATCTCTTGAAAGTCCACCTAGACAACACCTATCCTCCCATGAAGATTTTAGCTGTGTCTGCAACCCTCTGAATCCAGTATAGATGCTTTGAGTGCTTAAAAAAATGAACAGAGAAGGGACTGAATTAGGGTCTATTAGTGTTCAGAGTATATTTGCCTCCTTCATGTCCCAAGGWGACTTTCCATTTAGAAAACCAGAAAAAAAGAAAGTGCTAAATATCATCTTACAATATATAGAGTCCTCCTGCTATAGAAAGTGTGGCTCTAATCTGCAAAAAGGTTAGGTAAAAGTAAGACTGTATAGTCTCAGTAACATGTATACTCAATTAGTTAAAAGCTTGCAAAGACCAGAAAACTTGCTTTGGTTTAACTGTATCAGTTTGAAAGGGAGCTAGCCTGGTAGTGCAGATGAGATGCATTTAGGTACATTTTAACCCTTGCTTGAATTGCTTTGGCAAAGGTAAGCAAAAGCCTCCACTAAGCAAAACAGATGCTAATGGTAGTTAAATCAGTTGAARTGCATCTACATTAGGAGCTCGCGCTGCCTAGCAAAAGCATTTTAAAAACTGACTCCTGCCGCAAAAAATACCTCAATCATCCATAAAAAAAATAAAAATAAAAGGGTAGAGCTGTGACACTGGCAAATCATTGCTGTTCACCCTGTTGTTCTATTATCCCTTTCCCTTTACGTTGTCTGTCCAGAGACGTGATTGATGGGCTTTCCTGCTGGAAGGAACTGTTAGATCACAGGCTGCAGACTCGCAGCTCCGCAGCTGCATTACCACGGCTTAACAAATTATCCCCGACTGTGACCCACAGGAACAGTTGTGGGGCATGCTCTTGGCCCACCCTAAAAGTGATGTAATGCACTGAAGCTTCMACTTCATTGAAAGAGGTTTAAGCTAAGTCACATTACTTTGCAATTGGGACTGATAAGGAGCATGCACATGGGCAGATACCATCCAAAAATACATCTCATCTAAGAGACAGTAACCTATTAGGCTCCCATAACTCCTTCACGTGTCAAAGCCATGTCTTGCCTCCTTTATAACATAAGCCATAAAATTTCAACTAGTTGCTCTTTTACTGGGCCCCTGGTAATCTCTCTGGGGTAGGAAGCACCATCTCAGCTGCAGCGCTGAGCTCAGTGTCACGGCGTCCCACACGCTAATGAGCTAATTCAGAGCGTCATGATGTAAACCAGAGAGTGTCTGCAAGTTAGGGGGGAGGTTTAGTCTGGTTTTTCAGGAAAGAGCCTGCTGTAGTCATACTGCATGTCAGCTCCTCCTTCCTTCAGTCTGCTTTCTAGTGGCCTCTGAACAGACTGGCTTATCTGAGACAAGTTTGGCACAGAGATAAAAGATAAACCTTTTTTTTTTTTTTTTTTTTTTTTTACAAGATTCATGCAAATAAACAGCTATGTAATGCAGTGATGCCCTAAAAATCCCCCTGCTGAGAGGAAGGTCAACCTCATATTAGAAACTAGAAAATCCACTTGGGACAATACGTTACAAATGATCTGATAGGGAAAGACTTAGCAGAATTTGCATCTTATTACTTCTCAGTGAATATATGGAATCTTATCTCATGCTTGAGATAGATAGTATAAAAATATGAATGAAACTTCTGTAGTAGTCAGACCTTCACAATATCTTTCTCCCATTTAGATTGTTTAATAACTAACATGATGGGAGGCATGACGTTGTGGCTTGCTGTAGTTTGCTGGCTCTCCCTGACCTGACTTAGATGYAACATCAACAGCAGGGAGTGTGCAAACAACACTTTGACCATATTGTGCATGACAATGTAAAAAAGCTTGAAATGCCTGCATCACTAGGATGATGCATGAGTTCTAACAGAATTTCCAGATTTTCTGGCAAAATTTTTGTTACCAGTGATGCTATCTAACCTGAGCTACAGCCCTGCTGCGTCATAGCCATGCCTGTGCCTGGCTGCTAAAGCTGGATGAGTTGTTCCCCAGAGCGCCCTGTTTTGCTCTGCCTTTGCAAGGCTCCACTTCCAGGGTGSTACCCGGTGATGAACTTGTCATTCACCGCAGATGCTGGAAACATCCCCCAGTAAAACAACCAGCCTCCACAATTACAGGGTGCTCCGTGAAATATGAGTCGGCATTACAGATTTTAGCTGGATTGTATCTTAAAAAAAAATCTSTATATATAATGTTCTTAGAGGAACTTCCATTTTTCCCTCAATGAAATACATATATATTTCCTGATACATGTATTAATTTTAAAAGATTGATACATTGGAATTCTGTATCCCATCTTTTATTTTGAATGATTAGAACATTCTTGTTTATATTGTTTAATATCTTAATACAGCCCTCCCTCCAGCATAAACTAGAACTACAAATGTCACTGCATGTGACCTCAGATGTGTATGATGACCCTACTAAAGAAGAGGTGGGGGGTTGCTTGTTCCTTACCTTTTTGTTTGCATTATTTTCAGATGCAAGGTTAAAATATGGCTATTTGGAAGGGAAAAGTGTAGCTTTGAGAGGAACTGATTGTACAGATAGGAGCATAAGGTCAGGTGGAAACTGCTGCTAGGAGCCTTCAAAATGCAAGTTACTTTAAGTAGGTGATTCTTACTGTATGTGTTAACCTCAAGGGGCAATTGTGGAATACAACTGAAATCAGTAGTGTATAAAAGGAAAAAATATGTTTAGCAAACAGTATGTATCTAAGAAATCAGGGCATCCATAGATGACCTTCAGGCATCCTCTTTGTRAGTGGGTAGAAGATAAAACATCCAAGTGCACATGTAGATGTATTAGCATAGATTTAGTCCAAGTCTGTAGAGCAAGGGAAAAAAACAACTTTCATGTACTAGTTGCTTGTGTCTCCAAAATGTACCAAGTGCCCGATCAATTTAAGGAGGGGAAGGAAACCGCCTTGTGTAATTGGTGATTTTGAAATGTTGCCATTTAAAGCGTGTTCGGGCACCTTTTCAAATGCTGAGGAAGAATCCGCCAGGCATCGTTAGAATGAACAAACCCTTGTACACTTCATGGTGTCGAGTTTTGCATGTCACATCTGCTTCCAGGCTTCTGGTAGTGATTTTTAGATTGATTTAGAGAGGTCCCTTTTGTAATAAATTGTTTCATTCCGTATTCACAGCAGGGGGGCAGCTGCTGCTGGCTTTCACAGCACGAAGGACAAAACCGTGTAGTTAGATGGTGATGTTAGCAGATGTGAAGTTTCTAGCTTTCTTGAGATTGCCTACCAATCTGGGACTTGTCTTTCAGAAAGTCTTATTACTGCTCCTTTTCCTCCTCCTGCCCCAACAGTCACACTGTGGCATGGCACACAAAAGATCATCAAATGGGCTGAGCAAATGGGCTTATACTGAATTTTCAGTGAAATGGATTCAGTTTTGAAGATGGTCTAAGTCTGCAGATCGCTGTTTTCAGTGGCCATTTGCATCTGAATCTTTCCTTGATGTTTTTGGTAAACTTTATAGCCAGTACAGCAATGCGGGTAGCAAGAAGTCCATTAAGAAACACTGCTTCAACAAAGTGGAAATTGAAGATAACTGGAGGCACGTTTCTCCAAGGGTTCAGGGATATTTGAATTTCAGAGAGCACAGATTTTTCATCCCAAACACTGTAACAGCAAGAAAACTAGATGCCCTTGAGGTTACCTTGGCCTAGTCAGAAGATAATTTCACCAGAAGACAACGTAACTGCAAAAAACATCAATTTTGTTACATCAAAAAGCAAATTTTGCAGATGCCTGGTGACCTAGGGGAATAGATGCAGTTCCTGAGGCTTTGAGGATTTCCACTGCTTTCTGCTCAGCAGCATGAGCTACTGTCCATACAAGGATGTCCCACTTCATCCCCAGGTACCAAAATTCACTTTCCAGATGCATTTTGCACTAAAAGCAGATTCATGAGACTTACACTCTCTTTCCACGAGAGACCAGGTTTGGTGCATAAGCTGGCATACCTCTATCCATGCTAAAAAAATGACATGCTGAGAAGATGGCAAAGGCTCTTCTTTCCAGCATTGCAGCTAGAAGCTGTGCTGGGATAAGCACTGGAAGTGTGGGGATCTTGAAAATGGCTCTTTGCATCTTGTGGAATTAAACCTTCAATGAGAACTGGTCAGATCCTGGCTGCTATGTGCTGTGAGCAACTAGATGGGTAAGGAAGGTATTTGGAGCAGTGAAAATAGGCAGCCTGTGGGCAGGTGATGGAGAACTGAGGCAGGTCAGGGCGTTTAAAAACATATTTCCATTCAGTCTGCAGTTTCCCCATGTATCACACCGATCACAGCCGTAATATCGAGGGCTTAGAGACCTTTCTCAGTGCGCCTCTTGGAAGCTGGTTTTGCAGAGTAAACTTTTTCTGAACCTTGCAGGGAAGAGGCGGTGGGCATGCAGCAACGGGGAGGAACGGAGCTCTGGACTGAGTCACTGTCATGTCTTCAGGAAACTCTCCTGTAAGAGCTGCTCCATAGCCTGGCACTTTAATGAAGCTCTTAGGTAGGAAGTGAAGGGCTTTTAATTTATTTTATAGCTGCACGTGCTCATTTCCAACAAAAATAAACTTCGTAAGACTTTTTCCCAAAGATCACAGCATACAGAGATGACTCGTGGCTCGGCTGTGTATTTACCTATTCCCTTGCCCTTCTAATTGCAGAACAAGCCTGTGCAGGCATTCAGGGGAAAGAATGATCTTCATATTCTTCATTACTCACTTGTAGCTTCACCTCCCATGAGTTATGACTCATTTTCTCACTCCTGGGACATCTCTCATATAAACCGATCATACAATAATTCACCAGAGGGGTGAAAAATTAACTTGTCTTCTTCATACAGAAGTTAAGAAAATAGGCTAATATTTCATTTCCCTAGAAGAAGCCGATGTAATAGGAGCAGGCAGGTCATACTCCAGAGTGCAGCCCAAGCGAAAACATACCTCAACTAAACCAAGGGACTGGTGATTGAAAACTAAGCTGTTTGCTGCATACTCCTGAGTTACCTCCACACTTATTTTTTACCCTATGTTATTTCTTCCTCCCTTCTTTCCCCATACTTTTAGAAGTTATTGGCTGTGGCAGCACTGTAAACTGAAGCCTCTTTCCAAGTATGTGTGTATGGAAAACGTAGTCTTTTGGCACTGAAAACATCCCACAAGAGACATAGTTTCTGCAGTGGAGACAGGTGCTCCATATTCCTTTTATTTTTTCTTTCTCTAATGTCTTGCATCATTCACCATGGGAGGGAGATATTCGATTGACCTGCTGTTGGTTTAGGATGACAAATTAATTTCATGTCAGCCTCCAAACAGCCTGTTAACAGTAATCACCTGGGACCACCTCAACCAGAGTAGAAGGGATATTTAACTCTTGAAAGGTAAAAGTTTCTGAATCATTTTGCTGAGCCATCCAAGCCCCCGTGGCTCCGTGCTCCACTCTGCCCGGGAGTACGCCTGGCATTGGAACTCAGCCCTACCAAAAGTTTGGATTAGCCTCTGTGTTGATATTTTCCACACAAAGGGGAAATTAAATAATGAGACTTTATTGTGAAGGCATACAGCCTTGTCTCTTCCTACTTCTTATATGCTCTCCCTGGCGCGATTGCATACGGTGAGAAAAGTCTTGCTGCTTCACACCGAGGATTGCTGTGACAGGGAAAGACCGCTCACCAGCACAAGCCCATTAAGTTTTCATCAGACCCCCTTGCCCTCTTTTTCATCTTTCTTGTCTCCTGCCTTCCCCGTTCTCTTTTATATTCTCACTTATTCCTACCTGGTAATGCTTCATTGCTCTCAAGCCTCTGCGAGTACCTTGCTTCACCTTTGTCTTGGCAATCAGTTTGTTGCCCATTTCAAACCACTTTCACGGGCAATGACCACTGGGCGTTATGGTCTGCCATGTCAAACCCTAACTGCTGGGCTGGCTTGAAAGGTATCAGAGTGTAACAGTGAGCTGATGTTGGAAGATGTTTGTGCCTTTGTTTACCTGTATAGAAAATATGGGTGAAAGTACTATTTTTACAAACAAAATTGTTGTCCTGCATTTTTTTTAAGATACGTGCAGGAWTTCTTGTACAAAATAAATTATAGCAAGCAATACAGGCTCTTCCTACTGTCATTTTAAGTGGATCAGTAATAGGATTGTCCCCATAATGCAGTGTCCCAGCAGGACCCAGAGACCCTTACATGGATTTTGGCCACATCGTGCTGTACAAACTTAACAAAAGACACTGTGGCTGAGAAAGGTGCAGAGTCACACATTCAACCCGCAATGTTCTGGGCTTTATTGTATAGCTATCACAGCTATTGTACGTCTGTGCGGTGCACACTCATCTCCTGGGTAGGGCATAACATCTTTTTGTCAACACACAGCAATAATGAACTGTCACAGAGACACAAATGGAAAGAAAAGCCTCATTCAGCTCACACTGCAAGGGAAATGTAGGTCAGTGGAATATCATTACTGAAATTGAAATTTATCTGGGACACCAGGGCTAATAAAACTCTTCTAGGACAAGTGGTGTGGCATCATTAATGACCACAAATTGTCATGACAGTCTCTCCTGCCTCGGTACTGAGAAGTTGCCTTTCACAACTGGAAGGGCCCAGTTCAATACTGGGTTACATTGCTTGGTTCATTTCTAATTTATTTGCCAAATTACAGCTTTATCAACCCTCTGGCTGTCTTCCATGCATATGCTGCCCGGACCTGAGCCTTCTTAGCTGTACGTTATCTAACAGGATCACAACCCTGCTAGGAATGACCTATATTTGGCTTGTTCTCCAGCGTTTAATTTTGAGCAATAAAAGCTAATTTTCTTTTGTGCTGAAAGAACATATGGGTTCATTGTAAGGGAGAAGAATTGTTTGAGCGCTCCACTGAAGTCGGATATTTTTAGGTGCGTGTAAGATCAAAGCTCGATATCTCTTGGTGCAGCAATACATGTACCAATGTGTAACAGCAAAAGAGCCTTTTTCCAAGTCTCCATTCAGAGCATTTTCTTTACATTTTAAAGCTGCCTCTGACATTTTTGTGCCATATACAGCTCTTTAATGCAGCATTAGCTGATGTGAAGTGTGCCAAACCCATTTAAGCGCAGAATGTGTAGATACAGAATGAAACAAGTTTTATCAAGAGACAGCAAACTTCAAAGTTTCCACAGGCTGAGCTCAGATAAACCTTATTAAAACATGATAACTGTTGAAATAGGGTTCAGACTTTCTCAAGCAATTTTTGGTAAAACTTGTTTCTCAGAATTCTGAAATACTGGTTAAGGGTATTTCACACGTTAATTTGTTCTGTCTGCTTCAAGTCCTGGCTTCAAGTCAATAGAAATGCATCCAAGCTGTCAAGTTTACATCTAGGTTTTGCCAGAGTGTGAAGTTGTTTATATCTAAAGTTCTGGAGCCAGCTGACATCTACACACTTAGGAAAATTAATTCAAATTAATTGGAGGTGTGAACTTAGAGCATCGCCGTTCAAGTATCTTAAAACCCCATGTGGAAACTCTTATTCAGATGTAAAGTGTCCTCAGTTCTGAATATAATCTTCCTCCGAGATGAGCTATATCTAAATTCACAACTAAGATCTAGTATCATCTTTTAAAGCAGAAACTGTTGACAAGGAAATTTCACAGGTGCACCAAATAAGTGATAAACAAACTACTTCAGATTTAGGACTGGTTTGGTTGTCATAAAGTCGTAAAAAACATCTCAGTCTTTATCCAATCAAGGAGTTTTCAGCTACTCCAAGGGACATAAAATAAAGGTTATGTTTTATGACTCATTAACGGTCATACTTTTAATCTGAAAYGGTTTGAAATAACAGAGCTATGTTTTGTATTTAATAAATCTGAAATCAATTGATTTTCAGTAGCAAGTTTGGAGTTTTTCCATCTAAATTACTAAAAGAACCAAAACCATAATAAGCAAATAACAATACCACCATTCTTTCAGTGCAACTGTTATTTCTTTCATACCATAATCTATCAGGCTGACTACCACCAGTTCTGTTGTTTCCTCATGTCATAAACACCTGAGGTGGATCTTTTTGTTTACTTGTTTTGAACGCTCTCTAGATTGCATGTTTGCTGGTAACCATAAACTTTTAGCCTGGAGTCTCGGCTTTGACCCTGGGTTGGAGTCCCAGGGATGCTTTTACGGTGCAGATTTCCTGCCTAGTGCAGCAACYCTTAATGATTCTCTGGGAAAAGGGTGGGAAACCAAAGTTTTTCACCCTTATTCTACCTTCTTTTTTTTCCTCTTTCCCCTATTCCATATATCTGTGTTCCACTGAGAGTGTTCCCCCTGTCACCCACATAAAGAAASAAACACATACATTGAATCAATGAGGAAAAGGGAGGCACCTTAGACCAGTAGCTCTTCTTGGAGTAACAGATCTCTTGAGTGCACTCTTGGGACTATCTGGTTGGGGAGAGACTGCAGTTTAACAATACATTYTGTGCGATGACCTGTATATCTTGGACTATTAAATATTACAGGTATTCATACCTTCTCCATTACACTCCATATTTTAAGGAGTTCTATACCATTCTTTCATCTCAATGGCCTCTCTTCCAGCATTCATCTTCCAGTTGATGACCAAAGTACACCACTTCTCTTTACAAGTAACTACTGTGAGAGCCGACTGCTGAGTTGYAAATGTACCATCCATCTATAAAAACAGCTCTAGAGGAGTTCCTGGAAACTACAGGCTCATAAGTCTGACCACTGTCCCTAGTAAGACATTAATTTGTAAGAAAGAAWAAAATCACTGAGCCTACAGATAAGGATCACCTGTTGGGAAAGACTTTGCGTGGCTTTTGTAAAGGGAAATCCTGTCTCGCTACATGCTGGAGTTTTACGATGAATTTGTAGGCACGTCGGTAAAAAGGATAAAGTGGTCATAATGTATTCAGATTTTGAAAAAAAAAAGCATTTGGTAAGTCTTTGTGCCAAACATTATTAAAGAAAGTAAGTTGCTATGGGAATGGAGGAAAGGATTTCTGAAAGCTAAGTAAAGGATAGTAAGCAAAGGGTTATTAGTTGCTTTTCAGGATGGAGAAGAGTCAGCACTGGGATGCCCCRGGATTGGAGTAAGCATCAGTTTTATTTGATGTTGTCATCAATGCCCTTGAGAAAGCAAAGAACAATGAAATCTTTATGCTTACAAATTGTGATACTACCAGGCAGTAAAATGCTGCAGGTTTAATGAGGAACTGCAGAAGAACCTAACAAAACTGAGCAAAGCACCAAAAGTTGGCAGACGACCTCCTTTGTAAAAAAATACAAGGTAATGAATGAATCTAGAGAAAACAGTCTGAAGCACAGAGACATGATGCTGAACTCAGAAAAGACAGTTGCAAGAAGGAGATCTTGGAGTCACTATTGACATTTCCCTGAAATAATCATTTCAACATGTAGTGATACCCAAAAAAGTCAATAAAATTTTCTGTGTCATCAGGAAGGGGACAGAATAAAAGACAGAGGGCATTATTTCACTGCTTTATAAAGCTGGTGTGCACCCACATTGTGAATACTATGTGCAGGTCTCATTTCCCCAAGTCAGGAAAGGTATAGTGGATGTGGACTAGAAAMAGAAAAGGGCAACTAAAATGATCACAGGAATCAAGTGACTGCTTGAAGTCATGAAGAGAGTGGGTAAAGTAAATTTAGAAGCGCTGCAATCTAGCAATACAGGAACCAGAGGACACTTAACCAGGGCATGCAGGAGATGGGTTTAGCACAGATAAAAGCCCTTCTTGAGCCTCCGGGCAGCAAATTACTGCAACTTTCTTCATGGCAGGTCGTAGAGGCAGATAGCAGCAGCAGGATCAAAAAGGGACCGGACAAATTGGCATGAAGTCCATGAACAGATATTAAGGGGGATAAGCATAGATATACCTTTCAACTTCCCTAGTATAGGGATTGCAGGTGCCTGGTAAGCATAGGGGAAATGAACTGCCATGAGTGGCCAAGTTTGTGTGCTCTCTTTATTCAGTATCTCCTGTCACTCATCAAGTTTCCTCATCAAAGACCTTTAAAAAAATTGTCATCAGAGTATTAAAAGCAGTAAGTATAATTATATGCCTATAGAGTACATACTTGYACAAGAGAAGATTGCTGGCTCCTCACCTGTACCAGCACATAACCTGTCTAGATACCTCATGAAGTCCACTACTTTTGCACCTCTCAGGSAAGTTACCAAGGTCTTCTTGGAGATCACACAGCTACCTACAAGTGTGAACAATAACAAAACCTCATTCTGTCACTGCCTGCTTCTTCCTACCCTGGAAAGCCTCCAATGTCCTCTTTTCCATGGATGTATATCCTCTTCAGCAGGAGATTACTTTTCTGTCACTGTCCTCTACCTTTATTAAGATAGTTAGCAGGACGTGAAATATAATAAAAAATGTGTTTAAAAAAACCTTAGAAAACAACAAGAGCACTAACAGATTTGGGAGGCACAACTTCCCCTGAAAAAAAAATTTGACCTTTTCCACTGTCTCCCATGTGTCTCCTGCTTCCATTCCTTATTGCAATTTCTATCAAATTAACCAGTATGATTTTGTTGATCTGTGGTTTCCAGTAGCTCCTCTGAAAAATTTCTCCTTTTTTCTTTTTCTTTTCTTTTTTTTTTTTTTTTTTCACATTGGCATCCCATTCTTGTAGTGGGCACTCTGTTTTAGGCAAAAAGATTACTCGGCATAATTAATAGTTTAGCAATTTCATACTTGAGTTCCTCTGGAACTCTTGGGTGAATAGCATCTGGCCCTGGTGATGCAATATGGTTACTTTTATTGATTCACTCTTAAAACTTTTCTACTGATACTCCAATCTGAAACAGATCTTCAAATTCACTTCTTTTTAAGGAAAACTTCTGGTGTGAGAATCTCCCTAAACATATCAACATTGATCACGGAGAAGATTTCTTTTTTTCTATAGCCCTGTCTTCTCTGTATGATCTTTTTACTTCTTTACTTCTTGATCATCTCTCAGTCCTACAAACTCTCTGGCAGATTTCCTTATTCTGGTGCTAGGGAAAAAAAGCTATCATTTTTATGGGTTTAGCAATATGTTCTTCAAAAAGATTTTTTTTTTCCCTTTTGTCCTGCTGTATTATGCTTTTATATTTAACTAGTTCTCTTCTGTTTCCCTTTTTTGGAAGGTTTCATTCAGCTTTCTGAGGGACATCTTTTCAGTTCAAATAGGTTTTTTCACCTTGCTTGTTTAACCATATCATCTTTGGGATTTTAGCTTTTTTTCTTTTTCTTTTTCTTTTTTTTTTTAATCTTTCTAGGTTTTTTGATGGGTTAGCCCTTTCACAACAGTCTCTACAATTCGCCCCCCAACCACAATGTGAAAGGACAAAAAATCCCACATCCAAAATAGTGTCTGCAGTCTGACACAGATACATATAAAAAGCCCCCAATTTCAAACAGAACTCATAGGCTGTACAGAAATTCCCTGCTGAGCTTTTAAAACGATTCTCGCACTTGCCTTACTATGGAAATCATCTTCTTCCAAGGACCAAAATTAAACAGTAATACGTTCCCTTTTTAGTTGTTTAGATATTTGATGGAGGTGCTGTTTCTATAAATACACACAGCAATTGCTTAAAATTGATTCCATTGCTTATTTAACAACTTTAATTTTCACTGAGTGCAGGGCTTAAAATGCTAGCACATGTCATGTTCGCTTGGGTCAATTTTAAGAAAAACTTGATCTGCTATATTTGCTCCCTTTTTAGTTTAGCTTTCCTGGAGTAGGTTGAAACCTGCCCTTGAAAGTGTGTATGGCTCCCATTAATATCAATGGGAGCCATGTGTGTGCACTGAAGGACTAAATACTAAATTTACCCCCTAAGCACTTCCCCCATAATGACTGAGTGTCCTATTACAAAGTCATTCTTTAATTAYCATTTTTAGCACAAATTTTCTTTTAATATATTCTAACTGATGATACAATTAATTCTCTGAAGTAAGTATCATTGCATAGTAATTGGAAATACCATTATTATTTTCATGCACTTTCCACARTCAAACTGCTTTACAAATATTTGCTTACTTTTTCTCATAGCATTTTTTGGACTAGAGTGGTGTAGCTAGATGAACATTTCCCAATTTTATATTTTAATACTTGCCTACAGCTAGTGCTCCAGAAGTATGGCAGAATACATAATTTTACATTGCCTGTAACTTTTTCCTGATTGAACTTGGTTTTGCCTCTCCGTGTTTTACAGAGCTACGCCACAGCCACATCTGTGTTTTCATTCTGAATTGGATTCATTCACAATCATAGACACTGCTTGCAATTAAATGCATAGAACCTGCTGCTTTAATTGAGTTCAGTCCAATTTGTCACTTCAAACTTCGGAAAATAATGTGTAAGGAAAGATTTACTTGCCAGTTTGATTCAGCTAGAGTTGATGGAAAACCTTTTGATCACTCAGCCATTAAACACATTTCAGAGTTGTGCCAAGCTAATTGCTTGAACTTGCTTAAGTTTATTTGTATTTAAAACAATCTAAGTTGATATTTTCCAGGGCTGTGCAAGCCATTATCTTTGCATGCACTTGTGTTTCCTTACTTAAGACTTTTGGGGGTCTGAGTCTGCTCTTACACACCCACTGGTGTAGATCAAGCAAAACTCTGTTCTCTTTGGGAAAACAAGGGGGGAAATAGCGCAGTAGCGTGTGCCAACCCAAATTTGTATGTCCATCTGTTAACTGGTGCAATCRGAAAGTGACAGAGCCACAGCAATGTTTATTCACTGCAGAGCACCTGCTTCTGGTTATGACAATAAATCTAAGGGTGCCTCAGCAGCTGAAGTGTAGACATGCCCTTTGGGATCTTGCTGGACCAGGGTGGAAGAGTCCACTGGAAGCACAACTGTAGGTTACTAATAACACGACCTCGAGCTTTAGGGGGTCATGATCAACGTTGTTGCTGCCTTGCTTCTAAGAAATACAGTGGGGTTTTTTTAATCCCTTGATTCATGGATAAAACCAGTAATAGGAACTGMAAATTGGTTTTGCTTTGACCTCATTACTTTAAGTAAAGGAAAAGCCTATGCTAAATTYAAAGTGCAGGGCACAGAGTCTTCATCTTTAAGACATCATTACAGGTCATGCAATGCCAAGTTAGGGATATTTTGTTAAACAGTATAAAAAAGATTCATGTTGTCAGGCCAGTTTCTTGAAGAAAGATAGTCGTAAAATAAAACTTTCAAACTTAAACTGTGCAGAYCTTACAAGCAGGCTGGAGCTTCTGGGCATTACAGACATACATATGATAACAGAAATACATATGATAAACTTCCAGGTTGAGATATGGAAGTGTAAAATGTGTATGCGAGAGAAGGAGGTGGAGRAGACAGTCGTTATTGTTCTGCATATTTCCATTACAGACATC
This sequence comes from Oceanodroma leucorhoa, assembly GCA_030449065.1. Lineage (NCBI taxonomy): Eukaryota > Metazoa > Chordata > Aves > Procellariiformes > Oceanodroma > Oceanodroma leucorhoa. Next base: position 4,074,358 of record JASVER010000079.1, read on the forward strand.
CCTGAAAGTAAGGACTAGAAACTACCATCACTTACCCAAATTTCAAGGATGGGGATCTAGTCTGCTTCTTTGCTGGTAGTGGGCTGCAATCTTAAAGGAATTAGAACAATTAAACTCTCACTGTATTCCCTTAGAATAACTGACTTGCACATGCAGAGACTGAGAAAATTATCCGTCTAGTGACATAGGAGATACAGGTCCAGTTCTYCTCTTCCTAATCAGGCTTGTGCGATTTTTAGCTGATCACTGGATTTCTCTGTCATATAGCCCTCTTATCTGCAGAAGGGAAATAACGCTGCTTCCTTACCTTGGAGATTTGTTCATAGGGTATCAACAGGTCATGGAAAATTTCTCAGGTATCTTGATAACACATAAGGTGATTCAGACTGGTCATGTAAGCACTTTTCACCTCAAAATTCACTTCTCCTGTAAAACTGACAGATTAAGGCTCTGAACTTCCARAGGAGATGTTGTCTCAACCTGCTTCACTTGCAAAGTTGTTTGCTTTCTAGTAAAAGATAGGCCATCTTATTGTCCTGTTTGTCCACAGCTGACATGAGAGCACATTGATAGACACATCAGATCTCAGTAATTCAGAAACTGAACTGGCAGTCCTCCCCCTGACCCTTAAAAATGCAGCATAAAGATATCATGTAAAGAGAAAGATAATTCTTGACAGTGACATCTCTGTGGTTCCGTTCTCCCTTGATGAAGTATGAAGACATTTCATTAGAATTGCAAATAGTCACCCTTTGGCACGAATATTCTCCAGCGCAATGCTTTCTGTTCAGGGATCAGTGTAGTGGAACAGGCTGATACGAGCAGCACAGAAACACCAGTTTTAGTCAGAGTTCCTCAAATCTATTAGAAAATTTGCAATAGTTTTTAGATGGGACCTGCATACCCAAAGGTCTGTACAGACAACTCCTTTCATTTGTTTTTATGGATGTAAAAGCACAAATAACACAAGAATGAATTTTGTGTATTGTTTCAGGCTGGCATTTACACTGTGTTCTCATTAAGGTTCTCTTTATATTATTTTAGATTACAGTATTTATATTTATAGTCTTGATTTCCTGGGCATGATCTCTTAGGATTCACTTGACCTAGAGCATATCACTTAGAAGTGAAGTTTTGAACATTTAACTACTATCACATAGGTTGTCTAAATTACCATAAGCAGAATAAAAAACCCAAATGCAAGCTCCAAAGGCAATTGTGTTTTGAACCCAGGGAAGCATCTGGTAAAATGTTCTTAACAATATTTGCATTTTAACTAAATAAGCAAGTGTTTACTAGGCACAAGAGAAGGAAAATAAAATTCTGGCTGCATCCCAGATTAACAGTCAGCTCAAACTGGTGAAGATAAAATGAAAATATCTTGGTCTGGAAGACTCACAATAAACAGCCTCTCATAGTATTTTTGCATTCCTCTGAATATCTCAGAATCTCAAAACTGTCCTTGTTGTCAGGATTTCTTGATGTCCTGTTTGCTTTTTTTCTGTTCTCCTTTATCTTCTGTTATCCCTTATATAAAATCCACATCAAGAAACTAGGAAATKTCTTTTGCTACAGTAAAAGTGCATTTACATGCACCTACATGCCTGGACTAGCATCATTTTTCTTTAGACTTTCCTTGGTGCAGCTCTGTTCTTAGCCACCATGGCAAGCTTGTTTTGATGGGAGAGTTGGTATCTCCTCTACTCAGAGCAGGTCTAGACAGTCCAATGGTTAAAATGTTGATCTGTCTGCACAACARTCCTACTCTTACAATGGTAATTGTAACTTGCAACTAGGAAGGTTACAACAGGAAGCTTGAATAAAATGGTAGTTTGGAAAATATCAGCTGAGCTCTGTGGAGTCTAAGTGCTTGGTCAGATGAGAGGTCACTGTGTGCTTTACTGGCACATCAGCCAAAGCACTTATCRTGGAGGGTCCCCTGTCTATGAGCAGAAAGACCTTCTCATGAAAGGTCTTGCTAGAGGAGCAGGCACTGACTTTGGAACATGGCTTGTTCATCTTCTCCAGCAGTAAACGTAGCTCCAAACTAAATAAGATGGCTCTGTAACTACATAGTCCCTACATGATGACGCAGAAGCCTGTCCCTCACTGTCCACTGTTGGTGGGAATGTTCCCCAACTTCTTCATTACTTCCTTTAAGCCTGTATTTAATTTTTATGAGGTATTGTAGGTTTATTTGTGTGTGTGTGTGTGTGTGTGTGTGTACTAGGAGGTATTTAATTGTGTATTGAAGTGGAAGGAAGAATTCTTCATTTTGTGTTGTCATTTTAATCATGTAATGGGCCTTCATAGCAGAGTGTTACCTTCTACAAGAATGACAGACACCTTTCTATACAAAGAAAAAGAAAATACAGGATGAGAGAGCCAAACTAGGGATATGATATAAAGAATTAGCTCACTTTTCTGGAAAATTTAGAAGGTGTAGGTGCATGTGCATGTGTGTGTGTGCATAACTGTACACAGGAGTGGTCGTGGTTSCTTTAGCATAAGTCTCCTAGAATATTTTCTTCTCTGCTCTAGTGTTTAAGAAGAAGCAAAAATTAAAAATCGTCACTGTCTCCAGGCACTTGGCTCCATTGGCATACAGCCTGAACGACAAACAGGGGATGTGTTGTTCTATAATTACCCATTTCCAAGTTCTCCAGTGAGACTGGAATCCCGACAGCTATCCAGAAAGTTTTATCTCTTTCCTGTTACCCTGGAATGGGCTACAGCAATAACTGAGCCTACACAGCTGCAGTTTCCTCGCTCCTGGCCTCCTTAGAGATTAAAGATAGCTTTCACAGGAGCTTTCCTACCACTGGGAGAAGATTCATGACCACATCAGTCAGCGTTCATATTAATGAATGTTTTTGTGGAATCTGTACCTCATACAGACTTCAGTGCATCCCATATACCCCTGGGTGGAGAGCAAGGACCCTACTGCAAGCTTGAATACACAAATGACACTTTCCTTCTTCCAGCTCCAATAAAAGCTTCTTTCTTTCTGCTGGAAAACCAGCTTTAGCGGCTTCTTTTTCTTGGAGATTCTACGACACAGGCAACAACTGCAACACAATAAAAAGATGTCAAGATAACAGACTTTCAAAATAAAACCTGTCACTAATCCTAAGGGTAGATGTATGGACAAGGAAAATGCTGACTTCCTCACACTTGGCATCACTAACCCACAATAGAAAGGTAGTCCATGCTCTCTGTAATCCATACAGTTTTATCTGCTGGAAATTCACCATATACTGAAATTATAGTATGGATTAAATTGCTAACAGTATAGGAGACAGAGAGAAATAGAAGCGAAGAAGTCAKCAGTAACATTGTTTTTTCTTCTTGGCATTATGTTGGTTAGTGGTATTCACATTTTCAAGGTTCTATTGATTTATATATATACATATATTAATTTATATGTATATGCAAAGAAATTTGATGYATATATATAAGATGGAGGCATGGAAGGCCTAATTCCACAGCACAGTTAAAGCTGCAAAGTTATTTCATGATCCATCAAGAATGACAGGAGTAGGGTTAAAGACACTAAGTTACATCTGTGACTTTCYTATAGCCACCCTGAAATGCATGTTAACCTAGCCTGTTAATTCACATTTTAAGATTTCTGTATGGAAGTGCTTCCAAAACAGCATCATTTAGATTTTCCATTTAGCTTCCCCAGAGGGGAGGTTGATGGCATATATCTGCTTCCTAAATTATTCTTTTTCATAAGAAGGCCATGGGCAGTTAGAGTATATAACGGGAGTTGTGTATTGGGAGTTATGAGGGCTATAAAGCACCTCTAAACAAATTAGACCTTTTAAAAAAAAACACAGAAAAAACCCAAAGAAACAAAAACCATTAGCCTCATTAATTTCATAGCATTCCTGAAATAACTGACAGGAGCAAAGGGACCAGCACTGATGAAGTATTGCCCTGATAAGGAGCTTAAAAGGCATGTTGCAGAGAGACCTGGAAACTGAATTTATCACTTTCTTCTTTGCAGTAGGAAGTGTGAAGCTGCTCTCTTTGCACCTGTGGCTAATTACTATAGCCTTAAATTGAGGTTATGAGGAATAAGGAAAAATATGCCCAGGAGGAGAGTCTGGACAGCAGAAAATAGAGGATGGGTAGATAGATAGATAGATAGATAGATAGATAGATAGATGATCGTTAGATCAATAGGTAGATACACTGCCTGAATGCCAAATCCAGGGGAAGGCATGGATGGAAATCCTGTGGGGGGGCTGTAGGAGTGGCTTCTGTGGGAAGACACCAGGAGCTGCCACCATGTTGGTCAGAGCCAGTTTCAGCTGGCTCCAAGATGGACTCACCACTCTCCAAAGCTGAGCAAATGAGCAGTGCTGGTGGTACCTCTGTGATAACATATGGAAGAAGGAGTAAAAAATTCTGTTCAGTAGCTGTGAGAGAGAYGAGTGAGAAAAAAGTGAGAGAAACAACTATGCAAACAACAAGGTCGGCGAAGAAAGAGCAGGAGGAGGTGTTCCAGGTGCTGGAGCAGAGCTTCTCTTGCATCCCATGGAGAATACCGTGGTGAAGCAGCTTGTCCCTCTGCACCTCATGGAAGACCACACTGGAGCAGAYATCCACACACAGCTGCCTCCTGTGGAAAGCCCACACCAGAGYAGGTTCCTGGCAGGAACTGCAGCCYGTAAAGAGGAGCCCAGCAGGAGCTGTTTTTCTGGCAGGACCATGGGAGACCCATGCAGGAGTAGTCTGTTCCTGAAGAAYTGTACCCTGTGGAAAGGACCCATGCTAGAGCACTTCTTGAAGAACTGAAGCCCATGGGAAGGACTCACACTGGAAGAGTTCATGGAGGAATATATCCCATGGGAGGGACCTCATGCTGGAGCAGGGGAACAGCATAAGGAAAAAGGAATGRCAGAGATGAAGTGTTATGGACTGACCGCAACTCCCGTCTCCCTGCACTGCTGAGGGGGGAGGAGGTGGAAGAGTCATAAGTGAAGTTGAGCCTGGAAAGAAGGGAGGAGTGGGAGGAAGGTGRTTTTAGATTTGTTTTTATTTCTCACTATCCTAGTCTGTTATTAATTAGCAATAAATTAAATTAATTCCCCCAAGTTGAGTTTGTTTTGCCTGTGAAGGTAAATGGTAAGTGATCTCCCTGTCTTTACCTCGACSTAGGAGCTTTTCATTGTATTTTCTCTCCCTGTCTTGCTGAGGAGTGGGAGTGATAGAGGGGCTTGGTGGGCACCTGGTGGCAAACCAAGGTCAATCTACCACATGAAGTCAGTAAAAATCTTGCCATTTGGTTCCCAGAGGCTTGGTCTTGGTGGCCAGAGAAGAAACAATCTGAAGGATAAATTGTMTATTTTAGTTAGCCTATAGGAAAAGCGAGGCAGGTAGGAAACCCCAACCTTCCTGCCCCTCTGAAGAAAGCCTCCGTGAAGACAGGCGTGTGCATTCATTCAGTCCCTGCCTCCCACGTACACGAAGTGATCCCAGAGGATGTCTGCACTGCTGCACATCAAGACTGCATCCTAAGAGCAGACTTGTAACCCTTCCTCCTGCCCTGGRAGTGTTATGGCTCCCTGCCTTACCTGGCCCTCTGGAGTTCCCCAAAGGGGAAGAGTCTGAGCGTGTTTGAAGACTTTCTTGCAGTTCCTGCCCTGCAGCAGGTGGCAGGTGCCCTGCAGATAAAGGCAAGGCTGAGAGTGCTCCAGAAGGGTTGCAAAATTTGGTGAAATTTGAATTTCGTTGAAAGACCATTTGGCCCATAACCAGCGGTAGATGCCAGGTGMTGAGGGAAAAGCAAAAGGACAAAGCAAGCATAGAGCCGTCTTTCTTCCAGCTACCAATGATCTGCAGCTCAGGAAATACCCGAGCCAGAGGCAGTTTCTGTACGTCTAGCAATCTTCAAGGTTCCCTTTATAGTCAACAGAAATAATTAGGCTTTTCTAAACCCTAATTATCTCACCATAAGGTAGCTATTTGAAATCAGCCAAATGAATCATTCCCTAGGAGGACTTATTTCTTTCCTGCAACTGTAAGGAGGAGAAGGTGAAAACTAGCTTGCATGCAGATATCTAACCTGCAGATGAAGTGAAGTGAGGTGAGATGACTGCTACAGCTGTAGGTGGGCAGTCAGCAGGGTGGAGGTAAACCTTCTTGGGACCTGAAATGTTTAAAACAGAGCGAACTTGCAGTATAGCAATTGCTGATGGCCTCCCTATGCACGTGCAAGAGGTCAAGGAGTGTTTTATAGCCATCCTTGCCCTGAGCACATTGGAGGAAAACTGGTAAAAATAGGTACGTATTGTCTAAGAAAAATATATAAAATATCTCTTTCTGTAAAGTAGGTGGAGAATAAGTAGCAGATTGGCAGAGTACCCAGTGAAGAGTACACAACTGTGCTATTCCTTGAACTTTCAGGGGGGCATGATAGGGCTGTGTGTTTCATAATTCATCTGAGRGTTTGCCTGCAGTCAAGGCAGAGAAGAGATCAGACATCTTCAAACTCTTCTGTTCCATTAGTAGTTCCTCTGATCAGCACTGGTTTCCCCACGCTCCCTGCCTCCCTCTCTCTGTATACTTCATGTGATTTAAAGAGTAAAATTCCTGCTTCCTTAGCTCTGAGCTGCAGGGGGGCTCACTTTCCCAGCCAAAGGATGCACAGTATGGGGGTACGCTTTGCCGATCTCTTCCTTTTGAATGGGTTTTTAAAACTGATGATGTGATTTTAGCAGATTTTCTCCATACGACCTTTCAGGGTCTGCTGTCTGGTGAGTTTTGTATTTGGGTGATTTGAAAACAAATATTTGGATCCAGGTGGCTTGTTGCAGAAAAAATGTTGATATAAAGGAGGAAAAAGAGCAATTATTTTAAAGTTTGCTTTCTCTCCTGTGGCTAATTCACCCAATTATAAGCTGATGACTGTTTGCTTGGTTCAGGAAATGGGTCAATGAAAGGTTTCCTACAGGCACAAAGAAAAACTTGCACTTACTTTAGATAAAGAAAAACAAGCAAAAAAAAAAGTAGTTACAGACTGTTCTGCCAGCAAAGTCTCAACAGAGAGAAGTCCAGAAAGATCAGCATTGCTGTCCTCCAGAGATCTCACTTGTAAAATAAGCTCTTGAAGTTTGAAACTATCCTTTTATTGTGTGTTTGGGAAATGCCTAGGATTCTGGATCTCCAACCCACATATGAACTTTTAGGTAGTTGCAATACAGGAAAAATATTATAACAAATCAAGTATATGCATTCTTGTTGGACAACATAAGTGGGGTTCAATTAAATGAAGTGAGACTTTTGTTTGCCTTCAGCTTTGATTGGCAAAGCAGGACTAACTCGATTAGTCCAGAGGCAAATGCCACACTGGGGTGTGTGAATAGGATGAGTGGCTTTGAGTTGAATGCTTCTTCATATTTTCTTGGCTTCATTCAAACCTAAAATTCTAAAGCCATAAGAAARAGCAAAAAATGAAAAGAATATTTCTCTGGCACAATTTAAAAGGCTTGGCCTGTTTTCAAGTGAATGCAAGAAAACAATAATTTAAGCCAATACAGAGCTGAGCAGAGAAGGGACCGAATGTGAAGAGGCTGAGAAACAATGTGCTCCCTCACCATGATTTCAGCTGCCACCTTTGCTCTCCCCTGTACCTCCTCTCACTCTGGAGACTCACAGGTCACTCTTAAGCTTTTCTCAAGTCTGTTCACCTCTGTAAAAGTCATGTGTACAGAATTAAACTCTTGTAGTTCATTAAAGCACAACAAGGTGAAGGTAACTGTAATTGTACATAATTAATTTTTTTTCCTGTTCCTTAATAGTTGAGATTATGGATATTCTTTCCACAGTTTGCAGTAATGAGGCCTGAACTCTCACTTTCTTAAAAAAATAGGATATAATAAGACAGCTGCTAGATGGTTTGTAAAAAAAATACCTTCTAGTTGTCTGTTTCTCTGCAGAAAATTCCACCTTGCAGTGGAGGTGGGAGGATTTCTTCTCCCCAGCTATGTTCTGCAGACTAGACCCAAGTAGATCATGATGAAGCGTCATAGAAATGGGTAGTTCWAGCAGGTGAATTTACTTAAAATTACTTAAAATCTACTGTATACACCTCAATGTGTCAAGAAGTCATAAGGAAATCCCAGAGCCACTGAAAAAAAATAAGTAAGAAAAGGAACCATAGAGGATGTTAACCAGTTGTTGCATCATTGTTTCAGGGTCCAYCTAGACTAGTCCTGTTGGGATAGCCCAAAGCACAGATGTTTTTGTTACCTCTAAGTGTAGGCACACCCTACACCCCTGTGCCTGTCTCTTTTAAYACATCCACCATTGCTGTCACGGGGTACCTGCTCCAGAGCAACAAAAGCCGTGGGAGATGTTCCTCTGAGCTCAGTARCTGGTCAATTTAGATAGCTTGGCTTCTTCCTGATCCTCCTCAAGGTCTTTTAAATGTAAACAAGATCGTTAAACATTTAATTTGACATTTATTACCTTTAAATATTCATAAGCAATTGAATATTAAGGACACACCTACTGCAGAATTCAAGCCTGACTGAACCTCTCGTTATGTGCATGTGAAAGCCAAGGCATGAGCATCAGGCAGAGCTGTGGTATGTGTTGTGCAAATCCCTTTTGTGACTGAAGAAATGGACTTCTCCTCTTCTGGAAGAGCTGAAGGGGCAGCTGGAGATCTGTCCTTCCCTAATAAGATTGTCTTGTGGTATGCAGCTAAGAAACCTCCCTGACCTAAGGAGTTCATTTAAATACTACTAAAACTGTAACATACTTTGTTATGTTGTTGGTGGATTTCCAATGCACAGGGGTCTTTTGGCCAGCATAGAACCTAAACCACAACACAGTCTGGAATCTGGGCATAGGAAGCTAAATATAAATTGGAGCAGCCCTAAGGCTGCTCTAATTTATGCTGGCAACCAAGCGAATTGCTGGAGTACAAATGTGGCATAAAGCCTAATTCGCCTTCAACCCATCCCCAAGCAAGCTATGCCAAATGCCGTGATGAAATCAGGATGGAATCAAGGTCTCACTATCAAAAGTATCTCTCTGGCTTTATTGCAACATTTTCCATGTGACAGTATTTCTCTACTATGTTTTCTTATTATCACTCTTTCAGTGCTCTCTTATTATCTATCTGCTTAAAAAGTATTTTGCCTTYATYGTAAAACCAGCACTCACAGGCCCAATAACATTTATATTMAAAACAAAACAAAACAAAACAAAACAAAACCTAATGCAAAAGGCTTTATTTCCCTTGGATAGTTGGAAAAAATACATAAAATAATATCACCTAACTTTTTTTTCCCCTGATGAGCAGGAGACACTTTAAATGAGTGGAATGATATTCTATAGATTAGGAAATGTAGATTCTTAGCAGAGGAGAAGAGGTTGGATGCGTACTAGAGTGGGCATATAAACTGAAAATGATTAATTCTGAAAGCTGAATCCAGCAACAACAGAAATTCAAAAATATTCCACTTTAAGAGTTGTTTGCTGTAATCAGATTACAGGATTCTCCGTAAGATTTCAAAACCTTTTCAAAGAAGCACTTCTGCAAATGAAGCTGTATAGAATCCTGGTAGGGAGGATCTTACAGGCAGCTATTTTGTTTTAGCACATAATTATATGTAATTTGTCTAAATATTTTGTTAATTGTTTAAGTTCTTAACATATTGCAGTGTGTGTGTTCCTTTTCAGTGCTTTCCCATTCACTTTTTAAATAAGATAGAAAATGTCATGTCTGGGTTCCTCTTTTAAATATACTCCTTTTGTACATAATAACTTGATTCCCTTGGCTTAAAACACCTCAAATTACAAAGCATGTGCATTCTTCAGGAAACACATACACCCCCACACGCAGAGTATATCAGATGAAATTGCTTTAAAATAATCGTATAATTTTTCCTGAGCAATGACAGATTTTCTTTTTAAAAAAGAAAAACTGTTCCCAGGAGACATTTTGATAAGAGCTTTAGGTTGATTACTTTTTATATCCTGTGTCCTGTTTGGCTGATAAGCTCCCAATCTCCATCCTTTCACATTGTTTTTATCTTCCTGTGCTGAACCCATCTACTCAATGTCATCTTTCAGTTGCCGGCGTGAAGGTGGTGGTGGAGGGGGGGGGAGAGAGGAAACATGAGAGTGGCACGGTCCAGCACCAAGTCAGAGATTAGGGGTCAGTCTGCCCACACAGATAACCGCTACACTCGCGGGAATTAAATTTGTTAATCTTTGGAATGCTGTTCATCTTTCTATTAGTCATATAAGCTATAACAGAGTCTTTGATCTAAAGGCAGCATAGCCAGAAACCTCCTGCTTCTTTTGGCTCTGATCTACGAAATCTGAGTTGTTGGGAGGAATGCCCTCCCCCCTTCTTTTAAACCTGTCTCCTAACCCTCTCCTACTCGATTTATGGAGAAATGGGGTGCTTTCACGGMTAAGTCATTCTGCAGGAGTTTCAGCAGTCTGGATTTGGCCCTTGGCAGATGCTGTCTGCCACTGTCAGCAGAAAGGTGATTCTCTTGATTGACAGCTGTCTATTCACTACTGATCTCTACTGGATGGTATCTGAACTGCTTTATTTGGTAGGGTCACCTCCATCAACTTGGCTCTGCGAAAAGCATGGTCTTCCCGAAAGAGGTTAGAAGTCCTGTTCTGAATTACACCAACCCCAATATGCTTCGACGCAGGCAGTGACTTGCTTCATTAGTGTTAAAGGGCACTCAGATGTTTAGAAGGACCATGTTGTATGAGTACCTTATTAATTTCATCAAGMTGGTTCTTTTTCTAACCAGAAAAAAAAGGGGAAAAAAAGATGGTGATTGACCACGAGGTTTTACTACTTAATCTTTTGTAGATTAGTAYACCATCTAGCATGACTTCCTTGGAGCACAATTTAAATTGTTTGCTAGGCTGTATTGTGTATATGTATCATATGAAAGCACTGTGAAATTGAATCACAGGATCTCAAACACCGCTGGCACTCTGAGATACAGTCATTATTCTGTTATGAATTGGGTGTGGATTATTGACACAACCAAAATACAGTTAAATTGGATAAGTAAAAAAAAAAATAAAAGAAAAGAAAACACCCAACCTCATCATATGTGCACCTATGCCACAAAATCCCTGYAGGTAGTATCTTGGTAGAGCTTCACTGATTTCTGAGGGTCTCAGAACTTCTTTCAAGGGATCGTGCACCTGATTCCAGCCCCATGGCTGATTCTGCTTCCTTGAAATACACAGTTCGCAATACATATGGCAGAATGATACTGTCAAGGAGATGGAGTGATAGGGAGGGGAGAAAATGTAGCACAGAAACCTGTGGGAGTGTAAAGTAGCACGGAAAATTTGTGGCAGCACCAAATGAACTGAGCTGGTGCCTTTCAACRTATATGCTGAGATGGAAAATGGTACGAGACTGACTCAAGTCATCAGCTTCTGACACCCATAGTTCTCTCCACTCCTGCTTGTGCACTGTCTGCCATCWTCCTGAAAATTCAGCCTTGTCCCTGTCCGAGTTGCCTCATTAGTCCTCTTCCAGTGGATCCCCCACAATGTGTCTTATTCCCCTCCTTTTCCTGCTGTATTGTCTGTTGCACCAGAGGCAACCTCCCCAGCGTGAGAATGGGTATGCTACACATCTCTACCTTTAGCTCAAATTTATTGAGTAAATTGTCACTGCGTCCCTCTGAAGTAAAGAGTTATTGTGAGACATTACTGGCATTTGGCTAACTGAGAAGCAGAAAGACTCTGTAATTTGCCCAGACACACACAATTAGCAAAGAATTAAATCCTCTATGCCATGTTCCAAACTGTCCCCTTAAGTGTGGTCTATTCTTACCAAAGATTTTCCCTCCACTCTTTGCTGTGGAAGTGCTGTTCCTCTAGGAAGAATGAATCTTGATATTAAATTTCATACTTTGAACTATTTGCTTTAAAGATTCACTTCTTTGATCATATTCAGCAGCTATAATAAATAAAGGTCCTTGCTAGAACACTGATTCACAGAAAATATATATATGTGCAGTCTCCTACATTTTCAAGTAATATAATCGATATTAATTGTTGTACTGTAAAGTAAGATTCATTCTTCACTATGAGTGGGATGGAATATGAGTTTCATTAAATCTTCTCTATTTCARTGTAATACAACAAAAGCCAAGTTAAACTGCAACATTGAGAATTTCTGCAGATGGTACAAATGGAATATATAAGAACTTAGTAAAAAAAGTCRTGTTTCAAAAGTGTCAAAACATAATTCAACATGTTTAGAGTGTCCTTGTAGAATGACAGAGAGAGAGAAAATATAATCAATTGATTCATGACAGAGACACAGTCGAGACCATCAGGTTTACACTTGGCTCTGCCACTGTTTTCACTGAGTGACTTCTGGCCAAGCCATTTAGTTTCACCATGACTCAGTTTCCCAGTTGTAAAACAAGGAGTAGTTGTGTGCCTACAGCACCCAGCTGTTGTGAAGATCATTTCTGCAAAATGCTTGGTTAAACGCAGATGCATAAGAGTCCTGTAAGGTTGGCAGTGAGSTTTTTGCAGTTTGCCTGAATCAAGGAGAGACAAAATGATATGAAGAACAGAGGTGTTAAACACCCTTCCTGAGGGCTGGTTCCATTCTGCTTCGTATGTTTATGGCACATTCAGATTTGGCAGAAGCTAAGGGGTGGGGTTTTTTTTAAATATCTGAAGTATATTCTTTAGTTGGGAAGAAAAGCTTCCCAAATGTACAGAGCCACTGACTCAGTGTTTATTTTACTGAATCAACAGCCTAAAACCATGTCTTTGGGATATCCATATTTCTCACCTCTGTTTTCTTTGGGATCCTGTGCTAGAGTATAAGACTTTCTCATGCAATCATTCACTATGAAATTATTGATCATTTTACAAGATAAAGGTAAAGCCCAAGATGGGAAACCAGGAGTGGCTATAATAAAGAAATGTGAAAGGACAAAAAAAGAGAGAGAGATTAATAAAGAGAAGGAGAAGGCAGGCACAAAAAGAAAGACGAAGAATAGAAAAGCTGTGATTGTGAAGGTGAAAATGCTTTCAAAAATTGGGGTAATTGATAAGATAGATTTGTTATTTACTTGGCTAATGCTTTATTCTTGGCCTTTGCACAAGCCTTTCATTGGCAACAGGGGCTGACTGACCCTCRGTGTCAGCGTGGTTAGTTTTAATGTTATGTCACCCTGGTTCACAGGACCCCAGTACAGAAATATTATTCAGCCTTCACTAGCAATCAGTTTAAAATTGCTGACAAAGAATAGTATGTTCCATGAGTCAATGGAATGTATTGAAGTCCACCTCTGTTTCCACTTTTAAAGGATGGAGTCAAGCATTCCTGATTAAAATAATATTTTGAATGCTATGATTGGGGAAAAAATCTCCACTGTGAACGTTTTGGAATGATAAAAAAACCATCAGCCTAGGTTTAGATCCAAAGTACCCACAAATCAGGKAAATTCACCTGAAAATAATAATCTATTCCTTATATTTACAATATGTTGTTAAACTTTTCTCCACATTTACATATGCAAGAGAACAAATCAAATAATTCATATTTTGGAGCATGGTAGGCATATTTTTATTTTCATTTTTTGTTTTGAAAAAAGAATTAGCTTTTATTTCTTTTTCAATTTTGCATTTGCCCTTTTTGCATACCCCCTAGGTGGCTATCATGTCATTTTGAACTTCATGGAGAGGTAGAGCTCAGCAGTCTGTTCATGGAAATGACAGCAACACCTAAATCTCTTCCTCCAGCAGCCTCCTTCTTAGACACTGGGAAATTCACTCAATCTCTCTTTCAGTATGTTACAATACGTTGGATGATCAGAGGTGAAGCCTAGAGGATTACATCCAGAAAATATTCAGGCACCTAATACCTCCCTTTTACACTGAATTTTAGTGCTGACATCCCTGTGAGCCATCCAGAAATCAAATCAAATGACAAGCTGTCTGCGCTGCACAAAGGAGAGTGGCACAGGAAAACCTGACTTGGGAAACTGCACCAAATCTGAGATTTCTCTAGCTGTTTCAGCACTTTGCCGCACCCACAGTAATAAGTCCATTTTACACATATAGTACAGCCAGAAGTACATCAATGGGACTCATAAAACCAGAACAGAAACTGGAACCAAGGGGTCCTCTCTCCCACAAGGTGTTCATGTCACTGAGTGACAATCAAACCCTTCTTGCTTTACCTCTGGCCATCCAAAACTTGCTTTCTTCCTACCTGTAAGTCTACCTTCAGCRGGGAGACGTAGCACCCCTGTGACAGCATTGTCGGTACTGACAGCACTCTGCAGATCTATGAATTATATTTCCCACAAGCTAAGAAGGTCATTTAACCCAGGTTTCCCACTTGCTGAACCAGGCTGAACTTGGACATCACCCTTGCTCACYCACTTGTCCACAGCCAGAGAAATAACTGAGGTATTAAAGTGTTGGAGACAGTTTTGGCACCAAATCTCCGTCTCATATTGGCTCAGGCCAGCAGTGACATGCTTAAGAGGCAGGATTTGAAATCTTCCATCAGGCTTTCTTTTTGGCTCGTGCAAGCCTCCTTTGGCTCAAAGAAGTTGTGAACTGTGTTTGAACTGGCATTGTTTGAGATTTTTTTTCTGTCAGACTTCTAAGATAGAAACTTTGAAAAGCGAATAGCTGAAAAATAGCACAGTTGTTAGTTGTTAATTCTCTTAGCAAACTTACATTATTAGTGGTACTTGGGTTTCAATGCTTCTTCTCACGCTGATTACTTTTTTCCCTTCAGTCCCAGTAGTCAGTGAGCTGAAGTAGTGAATGAAACACAAAACCAGAGGAATCCTGATTGATAGAAAAAAAAGAGTATATTCAACAGGGTAAAAAATGGAATCAGAAGCTAGTCTTTCCATGTGTTGGATACACTCCGGAATTATCATTGGAAGGAGAATGGGTCACTTCCATTAAGCCTGCTGACAATGGAGCTAGAGAAGTGCCTGACTAAATACAGTTATGTAGCAAGCTGTGTTGTATGGAGACTGAGCAAACAGAAAAATAAAGCGAAGCCCCAGGAGGTCATCTTAGAAAAATCCAGTGATTAAGAAAACAATTATCAGGAATGAAATACTGACATTACATTGCTCTTGAAAGCTGGATCAGAAAGGGAGATAGGAGATGTGTTCTTCATATATCAAAAGTATTAAAAGGGATTACCATTGTGACCTGTAGCTGAATACAGTCTTGTCCTCTGACATAAATGTGCAGACTCCTGTAATTTAAACTGAAATGGCAGCAGGCTTGTTCTTACGTGAATGAGTAAAGAGTCTTCATGATACTGCCCTTAAAAAAGTGTGATATATAAAGGAACACAAGGTAAAGATTTGCTCTGAGCTGGATTGGAGTATGCAGCACTAATCTGTTGTGCTATAACAGCTGAGTTAGGGACATTCATTGATCAACTTTGTTGCATGAATCTGTGGAGTCTGAATCCGATCTCMTGACAGCCAGTGATGGCCTCTCAGGAGTATTTTTTGGAGCGTGGTCCTATTTTACCCCATTTGCCCTCACACATTCACATGGATTTGGTCCCATGTGGGATACCAGACTTCTTGTGCTGATTTTATTATAACTGAAAATATTTCCCTCTCCTGCCTGTTCTGAGAATATTTTTATAGAAATTAAACACAATTAGAAAGAAATGTGTCCTTAAGTAAGTCARGATACAGCCATTAGTCTGAAAATTGAATTATTTTAAAATATTGACATGCAACAGATATAACTGAAGTGTTAATATGTTTACATGGGGTTGTGGGTTTCACATTTTTTCTGGGTATCTATAAGCACTGCTGGTACTAGGGACTGCATTTCCAAAACAACTAGTTATTTTGAGTGCTCAGACCAAAATACTTCATAAATGCTACTATATTTTATCAAGGACAAAGAGGAGTTCTGAAAATCACCTTCGTCAGCTATCCAAGTCTGACTCCTGAAAACTGAGCCGTATAAGTTCATCCGTGTTTTGAAAATGTAACCTCAAGTAATGCAAGTCCTAGTGTTAAAGTCCCACTTTTTATCACTCGTTGAGATGCATCCTTTGTAATAGAGGCAGGGTGTAGCAAAGATAAAGCTAAACTGTTCCATGCTCCTCAAAACATTGTGGGATAGAATTAAACTGAAATCAGTTGTTGGTTCACTGAACCATAGGAAGATATTCAGCCTTGGGGGATTTTTTTTCCCTGTCTGTAGCCACATGAAATTTAAGTATCTTATCTAGTCAGAGGAGATAGAGAGAGAAATGTAACTCCACAGGATGGTATCTCAGGTTGGACTGAGTGGTTGTCTGTATGTAGCTATCTCTCTCCATTGGCCAGTTTGAATTAGATTATTTCTCTGATAAGTATTTTTAAAGACTTTGGGTCTGTTGCCTTGAGATGCTGGTGGGGAAGTATCATAAGCTGCCAGGCATACGATTTGCCTCCCCTAACTTTAGATATCTATAGCGTAGGTGACTGTATGTAAGCTGGTTGACTGGACTCCCTCCAGAGTGAGTCAAGAAAAACAAGATAAGATTCATCTAACTTATTTCAGAAGTTTGTTTTAAGATGAAGCTATTCTGCTTCTGGAGGTATATTTCCTCTACGTGAAGTCAGAGAAGCACAAAGGATGCCCCGGTTGGCTAACTCAGATGAAGACATCTACACACYACAGAAATTTGTGTTTGGGCAAATATTCCTCCTCCGTAACTGTATCTATGTTCTTTAGATAACAGACTACAATAGCTTCCTTGCCTTTAAATGCAAAAGTTAAATAACTTGTAAACTGTGCTTGTTTTGGTAGATCAATAAAGCTGCTATCCCTTGTGTAAATGCTTTATCATGTAATTTTTAAATTCATGCTATTTGTTCAATAGATTGTAACATATCCTTGTACATTACAAGGATACATTCATCACAATCCGTGTCTATATTGAAGTGTATGTAAGTACACAATACCCAACATACAGGCACAGCTCTGGTTTGACATACAAACGATGTGAATTCTGAATGTCACCATTTTGTAAAATGTGATTTAATCGRGGCATTTTTCAACAATGAGAAATATTCCCAACAAACACTTGTAGCCAGCGTCTCAGAGATATTTCTTCAATGTTTTCATGCCAATATGAAGGAAGAAGAATTATGGTATTTCTTGTACATGGCACCAAGTATAGAATAAGGAAACAGAGTTGACTGTATCTTCATCCAAAATTATTTTTCTTAATTTTTCCTACTGTTGTCCCAAGCTCCAGAGGTAAACCAAATATCAGGAACATTTATATAAAAACATTTCTAGATGCTCTGCTTGACAAAGTGGTCATATAAACCGGGACACTCACTATCACCAACATAACAATGGTGGGAAACCATAAGAATGCTTTCTAGGTGAGTTGTTTTCAGTGTAGTCTATAGAAAACCACTTCGGGGTGAAGTTCTGGCTTCACAAAAATGATATAACCATTACTGAGGTCAGCGGGGCCAAGTCTTCACCTTCTTCCCCCCTTTCCCTATCTCTGCAATTGGAGGACTATTAATGAATGTGTTAGTTAATGTTTGCTTAGGGCTTTGGAGAAGCAGTGTACCACCAAAGTGCTCATTAACAGTGGCAAACATCAAAGCTTGTGTCCCCGCTCCTCGCCATGGGATGCACAACCGCTCTCCCTTTTCATTCATCAGCTATAATCTCTGCACCATCCTCCAAGTCATCTGAGTTGTCCAGCAGCAGCACTTCCATCTATTAAAATTAATTCTCCTGTGGTAGATATTAATCAAAATCCTTCTGCCACTCTCATATCAAACTTCAGGTACATTTTAATCTGGTTTTGCTTCTTATGCTGTAGTGGGAGGGAGGGATAAGATTACAGAAAAAAAACAAACTGTGCAGAAAAGGGGCACAAGCAAAACAAATTCTATAGTGGTGGGTAATAATTATGGTACTAAAACGTATTTCTAGATGAACTGCAAGTTTAAACATTAGGCTTTGGCATAAGTATAAGCCTCTGCATCCATGTACCTGAACTCCTGAGAACGAAGCTGTTTGAAGGTGCTCAGGAAGCCCTTAGCTGGAGCAACGCTAGCGGGAGCTGTACGGCGTGCCAGCATTTCCCCCAGCACCTCCATCCCTTTTGGTACCACGTAGGGTCTCGTGAGGTATTTGAGTGAAAAGTGCTGGGATGGAGATGACACAGTAAAACAGAAAGAGGGAGAGAGCGAGCATGCCAAGCTCTAGGGAGTATATAAATATATTATAAAGCCCTGGAACACTCAATAATTAATCCTGAGCAAGAAGTGGCTCTCACTTTCTCTCTTTTTTCTTTTTTTTTGTTTTCCACTATGGAAAGAACAACAAAACAAAGGCTTAGGAATTCCCTTCATCCACTAGAGTCAGCCACTAAAACAAAAAGGAGTTTAGTTTAACCCTTGATACACATAAAGTTATCTTATCTGCTATTTGCTCACACATCTTYTCCCTCTGTTCCCAAACTGTTTCTCATTTCCTTTGCAGCTTTTTTTAACCCATGACAGCGACCGACATGCCTCCTACTTTCTGSTTTCCCTCACATTGTGATGCTCAGGTTTTTAATCAGAACTTCTGGAGCAATCCCAAATGCCGCTTGTCCTTGTTTTCTCGTGCAATTTAACCTTCTGCAGCAGCTCTCACTTTCAGCGACATGTGCCGCAGGTGATGTCTGCATCAGCCTTTTTTGCTGCTGAACAGTCCGGGTTGTCTCATTTTCTATTCTCCGTCTTGGGCTTTGTCCTCTTAATTTAACTGCGAGGTGATAAGGCTGCAGGATGTGTCTTAATGTAGCTGCTCCCAMGGCAGATCCAGACGAGCCGATGCGGTTATGTGACACCAGGAGATTTGTCAACCGCGATGCAGCGGCGAGATAACGGCTTTCGGTGTCCCTGGGCTGGCGCTGGCTCGTCTTCTGCTGGTCCRTGCTGGCTAACTGGAGATGCACATTTGGGAATTTGGCTGTTTTTTKAGAGATTTGTCTTTTGTGATGAAATATAGTCACCCCTTCCCAGGAACCGCTGCTTGGACCTCCTAATTTTCCTCCTATATGTTGTTTCTCAAGTAGCATGTTTGCATACGTGCATCTGCAGAAAGAGTTGCTGATGACAGTTTAATCAAAAGTACAGATAATGGAGCAGCTCTGTTAACTGTCAGGGTTCCCTTCTGAAAATAATCTTCTCTTAGTGCTTATATTTTCCTTTACATTAGAAAACTGCCCTGAATTGGGTCTCTCTTGTGTTGGGCAACAAGAATAAAATACAACCCTTGACCTGAAAAATAAGATTTTTGCAGGCTGAATAAATAAAATGCAAAAGAGGCTGGAGGAACTCCTGCAGAAATGAGCAGAAAGAAGAATGTTTTCAAATGTCATGTTAGATTTACAACGCTGGTACCTCTCATTTTTGCTCAGTCTTTGTTRAATCTTCCTTTTGTTTGTTCATGGGTATATTCTATCGTGTGTTCTCAGCTGATTCAGGGTTTGGAGGGAAGGCTGAAATCCACGGAGTTATTTCAAGACACAAATTCATGATGGTTAATGGAAAAGGGGAACTGGGCTTCAGTTATTACTCAGTTTTGTCTTCAGGATGGTCCTGTGGTATGGCTATGTCAATGTTACATTTGCTGAATAAAAGCCTATGCATCTGAGGCTGTTTAAATACAATAACACACACACACACACAAAAAGAACAAAACAAAACAAAACAAAACAAAAATCCCAAACCAGATTAAAATAACATAAATAAAATAAAACAAAATAAAATAAAATAAAACAAAACAAAATAAAATAAAATAAAATAAAATAAAATAAAATAAAATAAAATAAAATACAATACAATACAATAAAATACAATACAATAAATCCAGAACAGCCTGCTATTGCTACACAACACTTGGAGCAGGAGTTACCACTCTTCTCTTTCATCTCAAATCAGCCTGTCCAATTAGTGGTACTGAAATGAATGCCTTTTCACTTTGCTCGCACAACATGAATTTATACATAAAGCCTGGTAATAACTAAAGATTTTCTTCCTTTTAGTGACACTAACACTGAGTATAAACATTACCTTCACTGTCAGGCAATGGAAAACTAAGTTGAGAATAAACTGTTACMTTAGTTTATTCAGAACTAATCATAGCATAATGGTATTTATTATTACCTGAGGTATTTCCATAGYTCATTTTTCTGAAAGAGCATGTAGTGTAATGATCCTAGGTTTTACTTGGTTCACACCCTTTGCCTCATCTTCCCCATCCATAAAACATCTCTAATGACTTACTTTTTTTGTGAAGTACTTGGAGATTTAGTGATAAAAAGCACTARTAAAAAAGGGGTAATAGGAACAGAGCATAGGACCTAAATTTAAAGAAATTCAGAGAAGAACCAAAAATATTGCCATTGATTGCCTTACAACAAACCCTTCAGGAAGTAAATGCAGTGTGAAAGAAATTTAAATATCTGAGTTGAAAATTCAGCCTTATGAAAAATGTTTATGTCTGACTGAGAGTGTTGGGTTTTCTTCTCCCAGCGATAACGTGGTCAGCCCTGTAAAATGTGCACCATTGGCCAAAAAGTCTTTGTTAAACCATGTAATAATGCGATTAATGTTGCAAGTGGCACTTTGACTCTACTAATTATTCAGGACATGGCAAGAGGCAGAAAAAGAGGGAACTGTCATAAGTCAGAAGGAGAGCTGGAGCTATGTGTAATCCTTGTTTTTACCAACATAAGCTCTTTAGGGATTAGGGATTGTTGTTATATTTGTGTCTTGTTAAGCTGAGTACCTTGACTGTGCTGAATAAATAATAAAATAATTAAGAACAGCAAGCATCTAAAACATGAAGGAGAGCAAAAAGTGTGGAAAGTAAAGRTGAAATTGTTTTGTTATCCAGTCACAGTTATAGTCTTGTGGAAATTGTGAGCTTTTATGGTTTTCATATATGCAAACTAAAGTTAAATGTTTGATTTGGGCCACCAAGGATGATTTCCCTAGTCCTGTGTATTCAGCTGAGCGAATGAATGAAATCAATAAGTGTGAATGTTTGTCAAATTAAGTTTGGATCTAATGAGAGAGAAAGCTGATCATCATGCTCACGAGAGAGCAAAGGATGTAGACTCCAAAACATGATGGAAAAAGAAAAAAATATGTTCTGCTCTCCTTCATACCCAGCCTTTATCACTGCACGATCTGAGTGCTTTCCAGCAGTGCATTAAGCAGTATGACTAACATCTGTCACATCAAGATCTGTTCTCCCTGTCACTTTTTCCATCACCACCACTCCCCTTGAAAAGTGGGAGCATTTGATGTGCAGGAGACAGTTTCATTTTGGTAGGTTTTGGGAGGGGGTTTTGTGTGGATTTTTTTTTTTTTTTTAATGCGCAGACAGCTCTCTGTTTAGGTTGGAGAGTGCAGTGGAGTCACATTTGAAACAGAGGTGATAAGGTCTGCAGAAATCCTGCAGAGGTTTGTTAACCTCTCACACGCTCATCAGCTCCATAAGGTAGAAGGTTTCTCTGTGGACCTTTAGAGAAAAGGGCAGATTTTGAGTCTGATCCAGGACTCTATGGGAGGGTGTTATCCACAGATTGAATCACAGAAGCGTTACAAACCAGAAAATCCCATCGGTAGGGCTGTGCAAGGACTTTGGGGAGACTCCAAGGATGGGTCAAACCTCGAGGTTCAAACTCAGCCCTTAAGTCCCACACAAGTCAGGAAGAGTTTTGCTGCAGGAGGAACAGACCGAGGATTTCACAGTTTGGCCTTGCTAATGATAACACTGATAAAACTCCAGGGTTTGTAGATATTGATTCTGTTATACTCTGTTCTCCATAGATGATAGTGCTGATGCTGATTTGAACTGCATTGGCATTCATGAAGTTATTTCTCATTTTAACACTCAGATAACTGGGAGCAGGACCAGGACATCTGGGTTTCAGATTTTCCCTGAAATGTGGTTGCTGGGATTTGTGTTGTTGTTTTTTAAAAAGAACAAAATATATTCAGCCAGACTGTAAAAGAGAAAATAATCAATTCCAGTGATTTTTAACCTTTTTTTTATTTAAGAATCACTAACATCTTCAGTTGGAGATATTCCTCCCTAAGAGATGTCACCTATTTACATTTCACTTGTTTTCTCTCAGTTTTCTTTTGCAGATCTGCTAGAACTTGTCTACAGATCCCATTGTGGTCTGTGGACCGGTGTTGAAAATCATCCCTCTCTCTAAATTAAGACTTGTATAGAGATTTCACAGGCAWGAGATTCACTGTAACTCTCATGATTCTATTGAAAATTTTGCTTTATTTGGTCAATTATTTTTGTAATTTGCACCTTCAGAAATTATGACTTCATGTGAAGACCTGAGCTTTCAGTTATGTACAAAAGGATAATTTGAAAATATGACCCCAGTACAGCCTTTTAATACTTTGTTGATATTTTTGGGAGACCAGTTGATGATTTCAGAATATTCAGAGTTAACCATACTGCAGGTATTTGGAGCAGTTATAAGGAGAACGATGCAGCTTCCCCTCTCTCCTTCCAGGACTACCAGGAAGTTTGACATGAGGAAGGTAGAAAGAGTAGGTGACGGTATTGGTACAGAAATAGAGGCATGAGTTGGAGGCATCCAGGAGCCTAAGGTATATCCTATGGTTCTGGTCCTCCAACTCCTTCCAGGCTACGTGACTTAACTCCTCATTATTACTGATATCTGGCTTGAAACTCGGAATGTGTTAAGGTGAAGAATGGAAAATTAATTGACATAGTGAATGATGAAGACTCACATTGAAATGGTGGAGGGAAGAGGGATATATAATGAGCTGCTGCAATATCCGTGGGCTGAAGATAGTAGGTTAGAGAAGCACATAATTATTTCTYATTGGGCATTTTGGTTGGAGGGGGAAAGGTGGCCACACCATCTGGCAGATTTCTGTGATTTAGTCCCAGCTGGTTCTTCTAGTGAGSGCTCCCAAAGAGACTAGAAAGGTGGCCTTGTTCAATAGAAACTGTTGTGAGTTGGCTCGTACGCTCAAAGTCAGAAGAGGCTGTTCAAAAAGCAAAATTTTGGAGGCTCACGCAGAAAATTTTAATAACTTTCAGGCCAAATCTCATKACTTTGACAGTTCAGCTCATCAGTTCTGGAGTTCCTGGGAGGCCTGGTCATATCATTTATTTATATGTTTATATGGACAGAATACTGAAAAAAATGCATTGTAAAGCATATGTTTCCATTATTTCAGTTATTAAATTTTATGTAGAATTTTTCTATCCATGGTTGTGTCTGATTCTTGTCATGTCAATGTGGTGGAATAAGGGCTCATCCTCCTTTGAAAAAGTAGCAACCAAATTTTATTGTCTGTCTGGCTAACACTCAACTACCACCTTTCCAGTTCAGCTCCTGTAACTTCCACTTCRCTTTTAGCCCCCTTTAATTTTGTCCAAGCAAATAAAGCAATCATCATTGCTTCCTGGTAYAGACTATCCCCTTTCTTCTCTCTTCTCTTTTCATCCTTAAATTATCTGCAGGATCCTGTTGCTTTGCACCGATTTGAAGTGTGTTGTTCAGGAGCCCACATAGCCCTCCCTGGCAGCATCTCATTTCAGCTCATGTTATTTCATGTGCGCTGCCTCTTGCACCTAGTTTCACTCTCATCTCAGAGCAAGCTTCAGGCATTGCATCTCCCTCTTCTCTTTCATTTGCCTCCTTTCAGGCTCACCGCTCCTGAGAAGCAATCACCCTCCCTCTTAGCAATCCTGCAGCCACTGTTGATGTGGTAATAATTTACTAGTGCAAGAGCTGAATATATAAATTGAGGATTAAAAAAGATTAAGAACAGCAGCATAATTAAATCAAACCTGTGATCTCTTGTTTCTCTTACCCTTTCCTCTCCCATTTCTCCAAGAACCACTCAGATCCCCACTCTTGCATTGCAAGTTAGGATTCAGTATGAGAGCAGCAGGGGGGTGTATGTGGGTGTGTGTTGTGGGGGAACGGTCAGAAATACAGGATCAAGCCCTAAGATCTAGAACCTGGAAACTGATCCATAAGGACTCCTTTTTCCACCCTAAGAAAATTGTGCCAGTGCCTTCTCACTTAGAGCGCCCAAATTCCTGTTGAATAAGAGTCATTGC
The DNA here is from genome assembly GCA_030449065.1 of Oceanodroma leucorhoa. Taxonomy (NCBI): domain Eukaryota; kingdom Metazoa; phylum Chordata; class Aves; order Procellariiformes; genus Oceanodroma; species Oceanodroma leucorhoa. Next base: position 4,098,541 of record JASVER010000079.1, read on the forward strand.
TTGTCCATCTGTTTGCTTTTTTTTTAATTAGTTAGACTGACAAGAAGCTGCCTGCCACATTTTTTGTTGAATTCATTCTGTTTAGTATGGGTTGGCTGCAAAGCAACTCCCTGCTTCAGTCAGATGGAGAGACCTGGCAGATGGGACATCTTTCGAGGTCATTTTTGCATGTGTCTGTGGGTATATGTGGCCAGAATAACCTTCACTGTGTCACTTTTATTTAAACACTTTTTTTTGCCCTTTGGCTGCAATATATTGAAAATACTACAACTTAAAAATATTCTGCAAATATAAACTCATTTTCATAGCCTTGACATCTTTTAAATATGTCATCAAAGTTTATTTTGCTAGCAATAAAACCATAAAATGTGATAATTTATGGAAGCAGTGGTGTCAGTGTGTGGAATTAGGGAACAAGTTGTGACTGGAATCAACAAGAGAACCAACTAGTAGCAAAGACCCCAATTTTTATCATTTGCAATCCCGACAGGCTCTGCCCTTAGGCTCTGTCACAACAGTGGTAGGTACTCAGTAAAGTCGAGACATCAGCTRGCCTGAGAACGGCCAGTCTGCCCAGAGGCTTTCATCTTAGATTCCCCTCCATTGATACAATTCTTCCTTTATGCAAGATGTTTGTTAGAGTGAAGTTTTCCACTTGACTCTATGAAGTTTTATGTCCTTGGTGAGGATCACCGGGCAGTTTACAACCTGGAATCCTTCACCATCCTCCTTTAGTGACTGTCCAGACTTCTTTGAACTACACAGAGTCCTTTCAGGGAGTCGGCAGAAGAATCCTTTGGATACCTACAAAATACATAAATGTGATGGTGCACATATGTACATGTCTACTCACAGTCCCATAGCACATCTGTACATAMATGCTCTACAAAAAGGACAAAAGACAGTAATTGCTTGTAAAATACATAGCAAGTATAGAAGCAGAACACCTTTTCCATTCAGAGCCAACCATGAAAGAATGCAAAACCCATTCAGTTCATGTGACTGMGCAGAAAGCTGATAGACCATCATTTTTTTGAAGTGCAGATGTAGGTAAAAGTTATAAAGATAAAGATTGTATCATCTTCAGTCTCTGAGAGGGAGTCCAGCTGCAGCTGACCTGGAAATCCCAGGGTGATTCTGTGTGTCCCCTGGAAGGTCAAAATCTTTTGTGCTATTTTCATCTTGTAAAATAATACAGTATTTCATTTTAATGTGGTGGCTTACGTCCGAAACAAAAAGCGTCAACATATTCGTTCATTCTTAAAAGTGTTTCCAATGACTCTACTCAAAGCCTGTTTGCAGTATTTTAAACTACTATAGCAGGTTCTATATATACGTTGTCAGTCCTTTTTTGCTATTCTGTTTTTAAAACATACCCATCATTTTTTGAATCCGTTTTTAACACATCAAAACAAGAAAACCTAAATCTAACCAAATGGATTACTGAGGATTAACTAAAGTGGATAAGCACCTTTTTGTGGGTTCTTAATCACTTCTAGTTGCATAATATACCTATTATGCCATACCAAAATAATTTATTCATACTTAGAGAGTTGTATAAGCTTTTGTCTGAGCATTTTSCTTCTATCCAACAAGAAAAAAGGATCACACATTACTGCTCAGTAAAACTTGTTTTTGTCACAATGGATGAATGAATAGAGTAATGGATTRTTTTAACATTACTAATAGTCAGTTACAGGCCTGAAAAAAGATCTGTGTAGGCGAGATATCGTTTTAGGACATATAAGAAGTAAAAAATGAAACTACATATGTGTACTCATATATTAATACACATGCACACACACACATATACATATATCAGATAAATCTTTATTTTCTTTTTTTGTCTTCCAAACAAATAGTGGAGAAAAAAAAWGTTTACATTTGAAATATTTCTGATAATGCTGAAAACTCCCTAACTACAAACATCTAAAATTGTTGAGCATAGCTATGTTCTTCAAAGAAAATTTTAGCTCCAACTGGACTTGTTTTGGATACCTCAGCCTGTAAGAATAATAGCGATGTAAAATCTGACATAATCTCTATGCTTCTCTAAAGTTCATTCTGTAAATGTAGCTTGAGATGGGCTTTCTTCTAGACTACAAAAACAAGCTGAGTGCAGCAGATGATTAACATATTTCTAATCACCACTTAGTACTGACTAAAGGTGGAAATTGTATTATTTGAAAATGTGTTATCTGCTATGGTTAAACAATACATTTTCAAGATGTACTAATCCCTGTCAATGCTAAATGGCTGATGATGAAAAAAAGCGAGCATCAACACATCAGGTATTTTTCTGAATAGATGTGTTTTTCTAGTCTGGGCTGAATCATTAGGTATAAACCACTCCATATCTGAATAAAAGAAAAGGAGTTGAATTGTAATTTTTAAAGATGCAAAATAGTTGTGAATGAGAATCAGTATGATCCTCTGCTCTGACTTTCCAATGTTAAGACAAGGGCCAGTCATCCACCGTGTGGGTGGTGGGACAGCTGAGCATCTCCTCCCCAAGCMTTGTGTGACATGGGAGGACCCCAGGCAAGGCACTGGGACAGGCAACTGCCACTGCACACACTCGGACAGCAGAGGTGGGGGTGGAAGGAGGCACAACCCCATGGGTTGGGGCCAGCTATTTTCTTGGATGATTAGCTGTGTCTGGAGCTCCAGGTCAAGGACTTGGAGGGAATCCACAGTCTTGTACTGGGGGAACGGATGGGCTGCCAGAGCTTCAGCAGCACTAAGGACACCCTCAGTTCCTCCCTGCTACATCGTTCAGTCATATAGTTGTCCAAGGGGACCTGAAGCTCTGGTAGATCTCCTCCAGCTTTGTGTTACCCCGCAGCATAGCACTTATTCACTAATTTCTGTGCCAATTCTACAACCTCTCCCTGGATGTCTTTTGTTTTTCAAATGGGCATGCTGTAGCTCAGTCTTAAGTTAAACAGTTCAACTGATGAAGAACTAACATGAAATCTAGATGCACTCTTTGAGGAGCTAATCACGCTAATGGTTTAGCCTGAATTTATCTAGTTTCATCTTCCAAACACTGGCTGGTACACTTTGTTTGTTTTTACTTCTTCTAAATTAAAGATCAGTTTACAGTCAGAAAGCTCTTCCTTCTCTAAGTGCATATAACCCATGACCAGGTCAACTCTCGGTCATCTACAAGTATACTAAATAGATTGGGAAACTATGATTTCCCCTTAAAGGCATGTTCCCTATCCTAGATTATCCTTTTAAGATAATTTCCAAAATCTTTCTTAATTAATATCTCTTTTGTAAGTGTGATTGCTGGAAACAGTCCAGGAAAAACCTCACAAGTCCTATTACTAATAGCATTTCTATACTCTAACTTAATGCTTAAACACCCAAAGATCTTATTTGCATTCTTTCTTACAGCATCATATGTTTTCTACTTTCTTTTTTTTCAGTTGGTTATTCAGGAAGAAGCCTTAGATTTTGTTTCAACATAGCATATCCTTGCCTTTTAAGTATGGTCTGTATCTCTGGTTCCTAGATGGAGGACCTTGCGTTTCTCTGAATTGAGATGCACTTTTTATTAAATGAGTCACTCTTAACAAAATACTCACAAGGTCAGGGTATCTAAGACCCTCCCTCTCTCCCAGCCTGCTGATTTTTATCCATAATGAAACTGAATGAATAGGAGATAAGTTTTAATGGCTTTTTAGTAACTTCTTAAATTCATTTCACTATGTTTAAACAAGCGCTAAACTTCATTTCCTCTCTCTGAAACGATGTAATCAGACTGTCGAGTCTACAACTTGTTTTGATGGTAGATAGTCCTTGATTATTATTAATGCAAACGGTTTAATATCCCCCCGAGCCACAGCCAACCTGCATGAAACGAATGTTCCCTGGCTATAATATCAGGAAAGCAAACTGAGCTGGCCTCCTCATTGTTAATTTGGAAAAGAAAACAAAAAGACTTGCAGCTGGCCACAAATTTCTCATTTGTACCCCAAGCAATGTTTGAATGTTGTGTTTCCTTTCTTTTTATAAAAGTATGTGATCTGTTAAAACTCCCCTCAAACTTCCTTTGAAACATATTTATCTTTTGAGGAAGGCTTTTTTTCATAATAAAAATATTATCCAGAGGAAGCAGAGTTACATGCATTCAACAAATTTACAAGGTGATATTGTTAACATGGATTTTACTACCAGAGGTCTTGCCAAGGGCCATACTTTTTCTCCCTGATTGTATGATTTCCTCTCTGTTGGTTCAGCACGCTCCAGTCCGTTATTSTGGTCTCTCTGCAGCCCATTTCTCATTCTCTTGGTCTGCTGCGTGAGCTGCCATTTCAGGCAATATCAAACCTGTCACAAGCCATGTGCTCAGTACTTCCCTGCTCCACGAAGTGACCGCCCATGCCGGCACCTGTGTCAAGAGGGACGTAAGTCTTTCTTTTTTCTTCTCAGTGCATCCAGTTTCCACGCAGTGAGCATTTCCAGAATAAAATCCCATCTTTGTTCACACTGCCGTCAGTCCTTGACTTAAGACACAGAGGAAAGTGCTTAGGACGATGCACCAGATTTTCCAGAAGACCAGGATAGACATCATGGCTGGTCACCACTTCTTACAGAGTCTTCCCTTACTTATTGTGTGGCAGAAGGTTTCACCAGCACATTCAGGATTTTTTCTGGGGGGTACCTGGAGAGAGTGTAGATGCTGTGATGGATCCAGAAGGACATATAGGAAGTATACAGTGGTGTTAAGGGCTTGCTGGTTTTAGAGAATCATAGAGAAGACCACCACAGGCTTGGAACAGTCAGACTGGTGCATCATTGGTGTAAATGTGCCAACAAGTCTGTATTGTTTGGCTGACATGAAACAGAGAGCTCTACAGCAGCTCTGCTAACTTGGCTTGAGGGCTGTTACCTTACCAGACTAACTGCTTAATCGTTACTCCTTGTTTAGGGGCCTCTTCCATGGAACCCAAACACATGGACTCCTTTGATATCAGTGTGGAGATGACTACATTTTTTTCTCCTGTCAAATATTTTTAGAAGACTCTTGCAATTTATTTTCCAGTTCTCACTTACTACTTTTCCATGCCTCACCATTTTTCTCTTTCCTTCGTCATGCATTCTGYGTCATGTCTTTCTTTGGAAAGAACCGCTTTAATACATTACATGCATTATMCAGCACCTCCACAAAGGACAAAAGGAAGGCAAACTGCTAAAAGAGGGAGGATGCATACAAAAGGAGCTCAACATATTTCTATATTCTAGTTAAAGTTATTAAAATATTTCCGTACCCAACACTGACATKCTGTATCTTTGCAGCAGCTGCAGAGTCAGAAGAAAACTTGAGGCTTTACTTACAGTCCTCCAGGGAACAGCAGCTACTCAAGGCCATAAATGCCTTATTGCCATCAACATGGTTTCTCCTGCTTTCAGGGTTTTTCTGAATTGTATAAATAAGGATCAATGCTGAGAAAKGCTGTGTATCTTCAGTAGTCATTGACTCTTGTTGAACCAAGAGCCCTTGGGTCCTTGCAGGATCCAGTTACTCACTGATCATTAAGCTGATAACAACTGCCTTTTCTTAGAGTTGGTCATTTTTCTTGTAGTGCTGACCCTCCAGACAAAAAGAAACAAAACAAACAACAACCAAAAAAAAAAAACCCAAACCAAAAATCAACCAAAAAAAAAACCCAGAGAAATATAAGGATAATTAATCTCAAAGGAAAGAAATATTGGTGTAGATTTCCTTCCTGTGACCCCTCATTATTCATAATTTAAATATTTGGAGTGTTTTGGATAGGAGTACATAAACAACGGATAATAAGGAGGCAAAAGATGAGAATTGGCATGGCACTTTTTCACTGAACAGGTCAGAAGTTCATGCAATGTGCAACCCACTGTTCATCAGACGCTGAATTCATTTCCATACATAGAAGACAGACTTTCCTATAATGGGCAGTRAGATACAAGCCTCTAAAACCTGATCTGCAACTATATATATATTTATATATTTATATTCAGGGATCTTATCAAAAAGTMATCCCCCTTTTCTGCTGAATCCAGTAGCAGAGTGTACTCCAYGGTAGCACCTAGCTACGTGGTTTTSAGGTGAAAGCGTTTTCACCTYTCAGTATTTGCCCTGAAGCTTTGATAGGGAAAKAATTGGGAAAGAGGACCTTGCCGTTCTGAAGACCTCTTGTTTTGGATATACTCAGGTCAGAGGGCTTTGAYTTGCCACAGAGATAACAAACTGGAATCTGGACTTGGACTCACACAATCAACTGAAAATTTCTCAGAGCCTTATCCAGACTCATCTCCCATGAGTAGGGAATCTCAATTTCCAGGCTATGTCATGTCAGCTCCTAATACTTTTTCCATGAGTGAAGATAGCTTAAAATCATCAAAAAGCATATTCTGTTCCATGGGATTGCTCCACCCTTTTTCTCTTCATCATTTACCTGTTACAAATTCTGATGTTTTAGGAAAGTTCACTTCTATTTTTCCTCTTCTAATTCCACCTTATTTCTACTCTGTGCGGTAGCTAAATATTCCTTTTCCTCTTCTTTTTCACACATTTTGAACATTTGCCATTGATTAGTATATCTTTGTCCTTCATCAGGATCCCATTGAAACCTCTGCAAAACCTCCCATAAAAGTCACAAAGAGGCAACACAGTGCCTTAGTCATCACTTTCCCAAGTTATTCCGCGGCTGTTTCCTCCCAGATCAGTCCTCCTACCTCTTTAATTGTTTGAGTCGGTGCCTCTGAAGTGCCTCCAGCTCTTTCTGATAATGAGGTGTTTCAACTGAACGCCTTTCCAGATGTTGTATCACTGACACTAGGTACAAAGGAGAGGTTGTTACCACCTTACGCAGAAACATGGTGGTAATTCTGTTTATGCACCCTGGAATAAAGTTTTAATAGGTTTTTTTGGGGTGTTGGGTTTTGTTCGATCCTTTTTTTTTTTTCCTGTTATGTATCAATTGCAGATTTATGTCTAATTTACAGGTTAGAAATGAGCAAAAGACTTGAGCACATTTTCAGCAGCTGTAACCTGCCATTCGAGGTGATGATATTTCTTTCCAGTGTTCATTGTTTCCCTTCAAATTGTCACTTGAGCTGCTGGTTTAGAACTGCAGGTTGCCCTCAGCTTTCTGGTCATCATTTTGAGGATCTGGCTGAAGCGCTTAACAGGATGAAGATTGCGATTTTCTGCCCCATGGTAATGCTTGTATCTGCTTGTCTGGTTTTTCACAAATGCTTGACCTGTTATTTGACCTAGGTGACTAATACAGATCAACTCTGAAATAAATACTTTGTAAATTTTAAGGCCAGAAGGGAACATTATGCTCATCTAATCTGACATTCTACAAGCAAAAGGCCATGGAGTTTGACAGGTAACTCCCATCTTTTGGTTTAGCTGAAATACATATTTTAGAAAGTCTCGTCTCGGAGATTTGCAATGATAGGCAGTCTGCCTTATCTCCTGATGACTAATTGCCCTAACTGTACCAAAAAAAAAAAGAAAAGAAAAAATTTTGTAGCATATCCGGAGTCAATTAATCCAGCTTTAGAGTCCAGTCATTAGAACTTGTTGTTTCTTGATCTTTTAGATTGCTATAATAAATCTTTTACCCATGTAAGCAACTGCACTTGCAAAGAAAATGACAGACTCGGGGGCTTAGATATATTGTCTACAGATGTGTGTTAAGCAATAAAAAGAAGATTTAARCTGAGGAAAAAAATAAATATTAAATTGTTGATCTGTTTGTGGAAAATGCATTTTCCCCATAAGAGTATTAAAAAGAGTGGATAAATTGCTCATCATAAATAACTGGAGAAGGCTGACTAATGGCCCAAATTTCCTTCGGCATTTCTGTTTTCCCCCTCCTCTTGGAAGATATTACTTCAAAACTTGGGGGGGCTGTTGTTTGGTGGTTTTATTTCCTCCCAGATATAGCTTGATTCCGTGATGACTTCCCAGTTAAAATGTTTTTGTTCTGAAAAGAAATTGTGAAAGAGAAAAAGAAATCAAATGTTAATTTCTGTTCCCATAAACTAATGGCATCAATGAGAAGTAAATTTGAGTAGAAAGTAATTCATAAGTACAGCAGGGGCTTGGTTTTCTGTCACCGTGGAATGTAATTAAAATGGAGCTTTCATAGATATAAATTTGGAGTAATCAGAATTTTCCATCTGTTACTGCATCCATTTCTGAGTGGTTCCAGAGCTGGGGGATCTAGCTTCTTCCAAGACAACTGTTTCTTGACCAAAGCAAGCTGCCCAAGCAGTGGCCATTTCAATTCAGTTGCAAGCTACACGAAAATTATCATTTACCTTGAGATGGATTGTCAAGGTAGGTCTTTTCTGCAATAAATAGGGTGAGTGTGTGCTGAGTGTGTTTTCTCATGGTATACAGTTTCATAGTTTGTTCTGGCTCTATAAAGCCCCTCGTACTTTGGCGAACAGCAGAGCTGTCAGCCTCCAAACTCCATGCCAGCATCCTGCACACAGTCTGCCAAAAGGCAAATGATGGCTTGAAGACCAGMAAAGTGATGCAGAGCTGATCCAACTTCATGATTCCTTTGGGCAGGAGGGAAGATTGCTTTGGGTTCTCATCTGTAATAGCTCAAACACATGCCCTAAAGCCCTGGGTGGAAACATATATATGTGCTCTGCTAATCAGAATGGCTAATTAGTTATGAGCCTCCTTCCRTTTGTGCACTGGACAAAGAGGGCAACAGTGAGTGCCCTGTCCTTAAAAGCTCACACTAGACATTAAAATGTGAACAACGAGCAGAAGACAAACCCCTGAGGAACTCAGGGAGAGGATGAGGATTGCTGGAGAGGTTGGCAGTACAAAAGGTATCGAGATCATTCACAGAGCACAAAAGACACAGCTCTTGTGCTATAATTAGATTAGGTGTCTATGGTTTAGATATACCTGCAATGAGTCATTAACAATCCTTAGATAAAGCARCATTAATTTGATCCCATCACGTCTGCCACCTTTCAACATACCATGAGATTAGCCTGGGACRAGACACCTGGAAAGAGACTTTGATGAAAGCATGTTATGAAAATTCTTAATTCTTAATTTAAACCCAAAGGATTATAAGCCTTTATTAACAGCTCACCTGTAAATCCTGATAATTTTCCTTTCTGTGAGTTTCCAGTGTAATATTTGCACACCCTGATTATAAATTTTGAAGAAATAGCTTATAACTGTGGTTAAAATGCAGCATTAAAGCAGTTAAACAGGCTCCTTATTAGCATTAGAACTATAGTCAAAACACATTATACTTGGCTAATAAATTTATTTTTTATGTAATGGAAATGCCATCAAAGCATAGTTAATCTGAATTGAATTAGATTATAATTGGAGCTCTTGTGCACAAGGAATGAAAATTATTCTTTATTGTTGCAGACTGACAATGCAGCATTTGTTACTCCCTCCTCACTACCCTTCTAAGTGGCAGCTGTAATATTAGTGTGCGCATCTCGTAAGCCGTGCATATAATATTACTATGTCTCTGAGCATGGAGTTTAGCAGTAAGACAGAGGGAAATGTATTGCTCTGGATGTAATTCATCACACTTTGACTCCGTTCATTCAGAGGTGCATRTACTTGAGAAACAGTCTCGTGCGTAAACATCCTCACTTTTTGCCCGCACTTCTGGCTACACGTTAGTGTGGGTGGTGTGAATGTGAGTTCCCAGGACTCAGAGGAAAATCTCAAATCCTCTTTTACAGCGTTAAAGGCTGAGTGGTAAATATGCACCCCAGGGCTTAACCATACTCATCAGACTTACTGACTGCTCACCTAAATAGCTGAAGTAATTTCCCCAAGACTTTATACGTTCAACTTACCTCTCTAGTGAACACGGCATGAGAAAGGAATGCTCAAGTCATGGAGTTTTTGGTGTCTTTTCATAATCTGCAGGGCACCGGGGAAGGATCCACACACTACTGTAGTGTGCCCAGGTTCACCCTTACTCTGCCTAACTGGTAGACTCACTGCAAAGAGGTGATGGAGCAAGGGCGGGATGTGCAGTGCCCTGCTAACGGGGAACTTTTTGCCTAAGAGCACGTGTGTATGGTGAGGACGGATACGTCCCTGCTACGGGAGGAGAACTGGTGGCAGCAGCAAGAGGAGATCCAAAGCAAAAAGCAAWGGGTGGATGTCCCCATTCAGGAGACTACCGTGCTCATCGCCATGGTATTTAGACATGTCATCAAGGAAACTATGTTAGGACCTTTCTAGTAAYGACTATATTTAGTGACACTTACATTGTCACTAATATAACTCTTCCCCTGGTGCCGGTATGAGGTCTGGGAAGGAAGAAGAGGAAAGCAGCAAGAAGTGATTGTCTTTTTTCCTTTTTTTTTTTTTTCTTGTTCCCCTATGTTAAACCAAAACAAATGAGCAAAATGCACTTTACCCACTCATAAAACCAATTGGCGCTGTAAACAAAGAGAAAGCAAGATATTAATAAAGTATAACTCAGCTGAGAGCGAAGGGAATATTCCCTGTAAGTCTGTCTGGTTTCTATGTCATCTATCCCAAATTTACAATGTGGCAATTTCTCGTTGCTTATAAACCATTAAAATTTGCAGCACAGTAAGCAGCTAATGTAATTTTGCCTGCAAGTGGTATCATATCTTGGATCCGCAGGGAGATGAGCATACTCGTGTCTTATCATTGCCTTCTGTGGTAGGTAAAAGTGCCCGGTGCTATTGGGCTTAGGCCCAGTGTGAGTTAGTTGAAGTTCATTACTGACAACCTGGGGCTCAGTTCCACTTATCTGCAAGTTCTCATTTAGCTTGAATCATCACAGTATCAGAGCATCTTCCAAAAACACGTTAAGCAATCAGATTAGTACCCAGCACATCTGGTTTTATCTCTCTTTTCTCTTTTTCTCCACAAGAGTAGCACAGGGCAAAGAAGCACTTTACTGAGAAAGATGACATTGCTACCAAAAATCAGAATACATCCCAAGCCAGCCTGGCAGAATGTTATTARTGCTTCAAAGTCAAACACTGAAAAACATAGAAAATCCAAAATGAAGGTTGCCTGTGAGATGTTTGTTGTCTCTTTTATTTAGTATTCATTAAATACACAAGTTCTGTTGGTAGGGGATTTATTTTTTTGACTCCTTATTTCAGTACCACAGGTGGAGAGWGCTTAGATGTTTTTATCTTTATGATTTTAATTTTTATATGTATAAGTAATTATAATAAACATATTATACACATATATATAATTTTCACCTTTTTGTGGCTTATTGACTGGAAGCAAAGAAATTAATTTRCCTATGTTCTTTTCTGAGGTGTTCAGCAGTTTTGTCCCCTTGTCCTTGAGGAAAGTTAATTAACTGATATTTATATCTTTCTGTAAGGTAAGGGAGAGGTGTTAGCTCCCATTTTCCCTTCCAGTGCCTGATGTCTCAAAGCATAATGCCATATAATATGGCCCAGATTCACCCTATCTACTTTTGCCAGTCCTTGTTTACTCTTCCCACCAGCAATCCCAGCCCCATCAGATCCCTGTTACAATTTTCTGCTTTACTTCTTTCTGGTTTGGCTTTTTCCCATTCTGCATGGGAAAGCCTTACAGCTTTGATGGTGGCATGGGGTCAAGATCAACATAGTTCCTGATCCCAACCTGGRGCAACTGAGAGTAATCATTACAATGGAAAGTCTGGCTTTACCCTGTTGACCTGTCTTGAAACTATTTAGCCAATTTGCCCCAATGTCGCGTTGAAAATCTAGTCAGTGCTAGGAGCTGAGGAAAGGACCCATTCGGCAGACGTGGATTTTTTGCGGCAGGACATGGTTTGTTATAAACTAGAGCAATACGCAGAGACTAGTAGCGCTGGAGCTCAATATCTGCTAGAAGGTGCTGAATGCCTTGGGTTACTGCTCTTGACTTCAGTTAATGCAGGATTAAACTCTGACTGTCTTCAGCTCCCAAGGAAACGCATAAGAAGTGAATTTGCTCAGCATCTTGCAGGTTCTTGCCGTAGAGAATCCATTTCCAAATGCTGTACGTTATTTCCTAGAAATGATTTTACAGTGTGTTTAAACACCTCTATTAAATTATTTTCCTCCCAAGAAAGTACTTGCTCATTCAGTGGCTGGAATTGGTTGCCAAACCTGTTTTGTTTTGTTTTGTTTCATTTTGTTTTCTTAGTATCTTAACCTACAGAGGAATAAAAACTAGGCAATGACAGAAAAGGTAAGATTAAAACAAGGTTCAAATCTTCCTTTTCCTGGTAGGGGCAAAAAAAGTTACATGGACTTTAACTGAAGCCGAATAGATCTATGGAAAACTATACCATGCAAATCCTACTTCCAGCTTGTTCATATATCCACAAGCTGCATAGCTGCCCAAAGCAAGAGGATGGCTCGAAAACTAGTGAAAGCAAGTGCTCCACACTCTACCCTCCCATTCCCAGCAGTTGTCCTGTGCCTACACCTCTTGCTGTGGGGCTGCAAACTATTCAGCTAGAAAGTCAGTGCTGACYGAGGGAGCTTAAATATACTCAAAACACAAGTTCAATTAGATCTCTAAAATACATTTCAAAGTCGTTCCTCCTATTGGAAAGAGTTGGAGTGAGAGAGTYTTAAGAAAACCTGTATGGCTACCCTGGAGAGTGTGAGAAGAAAGATGCACCAGCTCTAGTGCTGGCAAGGAAACATACAGAACTTCATATTGTGCTTTTGCTTTGCTCCTCAGAGCTACATTTACTCTTGTCTGGTTTCTTGTCCTGTTGAACAYTAACAGCAAAGAAACCCAGCCACTGGAGAGCTAGACATTGTTACTGGGGATTGCTGAACCCTAGTTTGGTCTTGGCCACAACCATGAACTATGTCTGTGCCTGGGAGAAGCTTTGGCAGGAAGCTTCATCTCGGCTGTGCTCCTGCCCCTGGGGCCTCCTGCAGCACAGAGCCCATCCAACGCATGCTTCTGCTGAAATATGTTTAACCTCCTGTTGGATATGGATCAGATAGAGCTGGTCAAGTGATAGCAGCCCTGCACCTGCAGCCATGTAGGGTTGCAGCAAGAAGGATGCTGAGATGGAGTTGTGCAGTGGGTATCAGCAAAACAAGTCTCATACATCACTTTGATAAGCTAGTGGGGGTGGGAAGGTTTGGGAAACCTCAAATCTCTTTGTGGCCTTTACTTTTCAGTGTCTCCATTTAACCGCCCCCACACACTACTACTGTCTGTCTTGTCTAATTTAGAGTGTAAATTCTTCAGGGCAGGGAATGTCTCTCACTGTGTGTTTGCGTGGTGAGGCCCTGATCCTGATTGGCAGCTCCGAGTACACTACAAATCTATTTTAATATAACCCCAAATTGAAAATTCTGTATCTCTGAGCCTTAGGGGATGTGGGACTGTATTCAGGAAAGCAGAAGCTCTGAAAAAATACTGAAAGGTCATTGCAGACAATGTACTGAATATGAACTGTGAATGTGGAGCTAATGGCTGAGACACAAGGCTAATTTTGCTCTTGGTCAAATGCAGGCAAGTTGAACAGCACAATGGAGGCATCGCTAACCATGTATTAGGATACTGAGGGAAGCTGGGGCTGACGTGTGTCTCCATTTCTCATTTCTATCCTTCTGAAAAGTTRTTGAGAAAATAGAAAGTATTTCAGAAAGAGATAAAAGATGATTTAAAGGCTGGAAATCTCACCAAACTTCAGTCACTTAAATGAGGCATCCAAGTGAAGGTCATTGTTGCCCTAGAATAGTTAAATAGTTACCGGAGAGAGACAGACACCTTCAGGGGATATTCACATTTGAGGTTAGTTAAACTGCCTTCTGGAGGAGCCTCCACTGATTACAGAGGGATGCTCTGGCAAGTAGGCACAGGTTTGGTACAATCAATCTTCCCACCCCAAGAAAGAATAATTTTGACACTGACTATATTTAGCTTGTTGGAAAGAAGGTTAAGAGGAGACTTGCTGACACTGTGTAAGTACCTACACAGGAAGACGGTTTTCAATAGGATTGGGCTCTTTCATCTCTCAGACAAAGGTATAACAAGACCCAGTGACTGGAAGTCAAAGCCAGACAGATTCAAACTAAAGATAAGGTGCAAATTTTAGCAGCAAGAGTAATGAATCTTGGGAACAATTTACAATGGAGGTGTTAGATTTTCCATGACTTGAAGGCTCTAAATCAAGGTGTGATGGCTCTCTAAAAGATATGCTGTAGCTTAGCCATTAGTTATGAAGCTACAGAAATTGCTAGGTGATACGTAGAAGGTTACACTAGATGGTCGTAAAAGCACCGTCTAGTGATAAAATGCACTAATCTAAATAATGATACTAAATATTCCATCATAACAAATTGATTTTGCATATACTGTACCAGCTCAGTGTTATTCAGTTAAAATTGCCTGCACTTTTAGGGCCTGATGCAAGTGCACAAAGTGCTTCCTCGGCACCCCAACAACAGGCACATATTCATCCCTCCCTACAGACTGTTTACAGCCTAATCTGTCACCTCCCGAACTCACCATTTCTCAGTGTAAAGGCTGCAATATTGCTCATTCATATATATATATATATATATACACATACACACACACATACATCAAGAGTGCCTTATGGAGTTTATTAAGAATCACATTTAGGCTCCTGAGAACGGTTTTCAGAACTGAGGTCCCTCTGGTCTGAAGGAATTGCCCATTTCTCGGAGATGCTGTAATTCTCCTGGACTGCACTGTCCACTCTTGATGGAGCGTGTGAGGGCAAACAGCTTAGAGAGCTGGGGCTAGTGAAACGCGAAAGATGAGGAACATGGTTTCCTGAGCTTTTTTTAGTTGATATAGCTAAAGGAGAAGCATAATCACAGGAATTACTTGCAGTATTTCCTCCTCCTACTGCTGCAAGACCGATAGCTGTAGATGGTTTTCGTTGCCCAGGTAGCTGCAGATGAACCTGAAATGTCCACTGGAGTTGAGACAAGTTGGTGTTTGCTCTAGAGGGTACCTGTTCTGGGTGCATGGCATGGTGTGCTGCTCAGCACTGAAGCTGTCAAAGTACACTTGTCTGTGATATGAGGGATTAAACTTCGTTTTGCTATGCATGCAGGACAGCTGTCAATCATACATGCCTGAAAGGTGTGCAAGGTATTCAGATAGGAGGAAGCCACAGCCAGCTACGAAATGAGAACAGGATTTCAAGTGCCAGGATACTCTGAATATTCATTACTGCGGTTTTGGGTTTGGTTTTGTTTTTTAAGAAAATGATGAATTTGAGGAAAATTGAGCAAATAATTGCCGTCTGTGACAGCTGCAATTAATGTGCTAATAAGGTAAGGTTTCTGAAGCTCTTCTTTTCCAGTAACTAAGAAATTTCAGATACTTACCCCACTACTGCATGTTGTTAGTGATCATTCTGTAGGAAAAACAGTTATTTGGGGAGCGTGAATACTCTGAAAATGAAAACTAAACCACAAAGAAAAGTTTCCTGGCAATGTCTATTATTAAACCAGAAGGAAGTTCTTGCGGCTAATTCACTAACCTGGAGACCAGGAGACATGGGCTTCATCACAGCTTCTTAAACATATCCTTCTGACCTTGGTGGGGCAACTCAACCTCTTATTGCCCTCAGTTCCTGTAAATAGCACTTGTTTTCCACTACCCTGTTTTGACATCTCTGTATTGTAAGCTCTGTTGTGCTGCCCATCATTGCTATGAGGCTGTATAGTACCCAGCCCCAGAGAGTCTCAATCTCAGATGTTGCACATCATATTTATGAAAAATTATAGGAAAGGGTGTTACCATCAATGCAAATGAAAACTTAAACTCTATAACTAGCAGAAAATGTGCTTGGGTTTACAGTCCTGGGAGGAAAGAAGCTTCTCTCCATGGAGAGAGTGAAAACAATTAGCAGTCACCATAATTTTCATCCCTACATCACAAAAGTACTTTACGAAGGCTGATAAGTACCATTAACCCCATTTTACAGATGGGTGGGAAACAGCATCATGGAGCAGCAAAGTGAGTTGCTAAAGGCCATATAGTAACTCAGCAGAAGCTATGCAAATAGAAACCAGGTCTCCTGACTCCAAGCCTTATTCCTTGGCCCACACAGCTTCTACACAGGAGACCTGACCTAATTCCAACATCCGTGAAAGCGGCATCCTCCTTTGCAACAAGCCTAAGCAGGTATATGGAATGAATGAATGAGCCTGCTTCTCCAGTGATCACCATTCTTGTGCAATAATTGCTCTGCAGACGTTTTTGTGAGCTTGATAAATGTTTTATTTACATGGAAATGTCTCGGCTAACACCCACAGTAAACAGGAGGCGGTAGTCAAAACGTTACTATATCTATTATCACAGAGAGTGGGCTGAAAGATATGCCTGCGTCTGCTGCGAGCAGGCCTTATTTTACCAGCACTGCGGTACTTCGCTATTTGTATGGGAGATGAGCCATCCACTTTCACATGATGGTGACCATGATTTAAGGGCTCCCACCCCCTGAGGCTGCTTATTTCTCTATGGTATATTTGAAACCATTTTTAAATGACATTTGCAATTAAGACTCTAAGGAGGATGCTTAGCAGTAGGGATGGCACGTAGTAAATCGGGTGCGCAGGTTTGGCAGTGGTTGGGGTGGTGCTGCAAGTACTTGGCACATGGGTCCCTCATGGAGGCTTTGCTCTGCAGGAAACACGGTATGATCATTACAACAGTGGGCAGGGAGCCGAGAGGCTGTTTCCAGTCCTGGCTTTGCTAYCATGTCTGCATGAGTCATGTAAGGTTGGATCCACCCTGCTTAACTCCAGGTGTTTCACCAAGTAGCCTGATTTTAGAGTCTCAGGGCTCTTCTGTAGYTGATGGATCCATAAGATCTCAGGCTCCCATTGGAGCTGCCTGTCTATATTGACTGACAAAAAAAATCTTTACACTCATAGTTAGTCTGTTCCTTACAACTAATTGATTTTGTGCAGTCTCAGTCTTCAATGCTTTATTCTTTGCATAGTGTGAGATTGCTAGGTCTCTTTCATTAAATGTAAGGATCATCAGCCTCAAAGTTTCACAAACTGAATACTCACAAACTGAGGTCACTGTGACTTTATTTCTTTGGGATTTCCTCTGTGTTTTGCATATGTAAAATGGGTATAATGACATTCTATCTAATTCAGCGGAGACGTGCAGCACAGAGGAACTGAAGCCTGCATTACTGATATATTTGTTCTAACCCAGATTTTATAGCTTGATTCATATTAACAGCATTTCTGTAGGATAACAGTGGGCCCAGTAATATCTTATTTAATAATGACCGATACCACATGCTTCAGGAGACCAAAGGACAATTAAGGTGATTAGGATTAAAGGCATAGTGGTTTCCTGCACCGGAGAATACCAGCAAGAAAAAACATTGATGCACAGAAAGCTGCTGCCAAAATACAAGTCCATGACRGATAGAAAGTGCTATGGAAATGCTAAGTAAAATATTATCACTTGTTATTACAGCTGCAGTGTAATGTGGCCATTTTTTGTAGCTGAACATGTCATCTTTTTTCTTCTTTTCTCTCATTGCAACCTTCAGGAAGCTATAGGTGATCTGCTGGCTGTGTATCTGTGTGCCTGAGTATGTACATGCATAAGTACAGGTACTGATTTGCATGAAAGAAAGCAATGGAAGTCTTTTATATTTAACGTAGGAAATACAGGGAGAGGCTGCTTTGTCAGCAGTCTGAAGTCCTTTGGAATTTGGCTATTCAAGACAATTTATAAACATATTCTCCGAGACAAAAAAAAACCCCTATTCCCAAATAAAGTAATGCCTAGCGTTGTGATAGCCTGGGGTGGGGATAAGTTGTGGGGATGGTCTAACATGATTTGGAAAAATTCTTTATTAATGAGAAATCATCTATATGACTCATTCCTAGTCTGTCTGATTTTTGTTTGTGGATTATTTTTTTTCCACTGACTAATACCTATCCGTCTCACTCATTCTTGTTTTAGCATTATTAACACACCCAGTAGCTGTGCTGCTATTTCACAGAAAATAATCTTCTTTTGCAAAATTCAAGTGCTTAAGAATGTTTTAATATTTTAATAGTGCAATATTTGACTACTATTATTTACCTCAATATCGATACATATGACCCCGGCATTTTGCTTACCAGTTATAAGTGTAGGTGATACYGATGAACTTAAATTTGTCAGAAACAGGAGAGTATAAACATAAAGGGACACAGGGGAGATGAAAAGAAAACCACTGGGYTGATCTGAACATTTTAAATGGCTGTACACTAATGCAAGATGTATGGGGAATAAGCCAGAGAAACGGGGAATCTTAATGCATAATTAGAATTATGTCTTAATTGGCTTAGCAGAGGTTTGCTAGGCTAATTCACATGACTGGAATATTGATGTAAAAAGGTACGGCTTGTTCAGAGAGGGCAGCAGAAAAGAGAGAAGATGTGGTCTATAGATCAAGGACATATCATTGGCTCTGAGAGCCAGAATTCAGTGTGAGATGGACTTGCTGAAACCGTTTTGCTGAAATAGGAAGGAAACCATCAGAGTTGTGGGATGGGCTGGTGGTGACCATCAAAGCAGGCAGGTGAGATGAATGTCTTGAACAGATACTGGACTATTTCAGAYCTCAGGGGCTGTTGTCAGTGGGGGGACATTGACACCAAACTTCAACCAGGGCAGAAACACAGCAGGAATAGCAAATTCCTGGGTTGCTCTGGGAGCTGCCTTTTATCCCCAAAAATTGGGATGATTGATGTGAGAAAAAGCTCTTACAGGTTCTCTCCTGACCAATAGATAGGAATTGGTTATGAAAGCAAAATAGGAAGACACTGAGAAGAGAGTGAATACCTTGATCCCTGGGAAGATGAGAGAGAACCAGAGAGTAAAAAGCAAAGAGGTTTTAAGAAAGGAGAAGTCAATAAATTCAGCTAATTGGTAGAGGAGATCTCATGGGAAGCAAATCTAAGGGAAAAGAGTTCCAAAAAGCTGACTGAGACAACTCTGGGGCTCAAATTACCATGTAGAAGGTGTAGGAAGGTTAATAAGAGCTTGTCTGATGCATGATCATCTCCATTCTACGAAATTTTGGAATAAATGACAGAGAAAGTGGAAGGCAGGTCAAATCAGTGTGAAATAATATAAGCACAAGCACACAGGGACAAAATCAGAAAGGACAAAATGTTATACAAAGGATTTACAGCAATATAAAAGCATATTGGCTAGTTGCATTAGTAATAATAAGAGGAAGGAAAGAGCATAAAGAAATAACCGAGCAAAACATGTTTATTTTTAACTTGAATCAGTTAATTTGTTCACCATGCGGTCCTGCAAACTGTCGTACTGGCACAAATGAGCGGTAATGCAAGGGAAAGAGAGATGGCAAAGGGAAAGGAGGAGGAGGGGCTGGGAGCTGCCTAAAGCAGTTCTGTCACTAAAAGAAATGTTAGTGCAGGACCATTACTCAATGGACAAAGAAAGAAAACAACTGATGATGGGGGCTGAAGCATTTAATGTCTTTTTGCTTTAGTCTTCCTTAGAAAGATTAGCTGCGGTTGGATGACTAACAAAATTAATACCAGGGTTGAAGGAGTGAGAACCATCAGTGAAACAAGGTATGGTAAGAAATTGTTTGGACCAGTTAGATGTTTTCAAAACAACAGAGTCTGATGTAGTTCCTCATAGAATATTTAAGAAATCAGCAAAAGTGCTCAGTTAATAGTTATCTTTGGTAATTCTGGGACCACGATAAATTCTCAGTGTAAACTCTATTCCTTAACCTCAGTAAGGCTTTTGAAAGGCTCTGAGTTATAAACCTTTTAACAAAGCTAGGCTTAGATGGAACTACATTAGAAGTAGGTGTGCTCGAAGCATTTTTTTTTAGTGAAAAGAGGTTCCACATGAGAATTGGCAGTGGTCWCATCTTGGTCTGATTCTGTTCAATATTTCGTCAATGACTGGGAGGATGGAATAAACCCCATTTCCTAGTATTGCAGGTCACACCAAGCAAGGAGAGCTTCTAAACATGTAGRAAAAAATGATAGATGCATAGAATTCAAACTRATCTTCATAGATACTCTGAAATAAGAAAGGCAAGTATGAAGAGCYCATTGGGGAGTGATCAGCTGCACTRTTACAGGGAGCAGTTCTGCCTGTCTGTGTCTGAAGATCATAGCAAGTTTGGGCCTAAACTTGCAACAATATACTACAGTGAAAAAATATCATACTGGGATGTGCAACCAGATAGATGTGCATGTCAGAMGCATTAATTACTCTTGATTAATACCTTAGCAGATGTACCATGACCAATTTGGCACACCATACATTTGTATGAGCAGCAAAAAAGTTCAGTGAAAGGAAATGAAAATGATCAGAGATCTCAAAAATGTGTCCACGAAAGGAAGGTTGAAGAGGTGGGACTTGTTCAGCTAAGAGAAGTGAGGACCGAGGGACAGTCTTACAGTTCACAGTACRAAAATACTGCTGCAAAAAAAGACGTGAATACATACCTGATCACCACAGACAATAAAAGAAAAMAAATATCCAGATGAAAAGATCTAGTTTAATAAAACTTTCTACAGCTAAGTGTAGATAAACACTGGGTAATTTTCCTAAAAACATAAAGTCTGCTTCTACGAAAAGGCTAAGTAAACATCTGTGTGGAATGATACAGGCATGGCTTAAACAAAGGATGGATTATATGGCATCTCAAGGTCTCTCCCACTTCAGTCCTCTATCAYACCATAATTTCTATCTTCTGAGTTTAGAGAAAGGTTTCAACGCAATACATGGAGTTCAAAAGAATTACGAAAGGTTACATACTACACTGTATTTTTTGCTTGTTCATCTCCAAGCCCTTTACAAAAGATTCATAGAATCATTTAAATTGGAAAAGACCTTTAAGATCATTGAATCTAACCGTAAACCTAAMACTGCCAAGTCCACCACTAAACCATGTCCCTAAGAGACGAGTATTACTGTGTACGGACAGAACAGAGAAGCAGTACCCTCCCAAACAAGTAAAATGGCATTAAAGTCTGGACCAAAATGTGAGTCCCTTGAACCCTCAGGTACTTGAAGCCACCACAGCTTCTGACAGGATAAAATATATCTCAGAATAATTGCTTRTTAGATTTATCTCAGAGAGGAAAGGCTCATCTAATACATCCTGAGTCTGCAAAACTGACTAGGACGTGGAATGTGTTTTCTGGTACATGCTGCTTTCAGGAGGATCCCTGAATAATGTCCAAACCATCCTTCATGAGATACTTGACAATCATGGTACCTGACAAGAAGACAAAAAATATCATAAATGAAGATTTTTTTCCTTTTTTTTTTTTAACAACATGGTATACTCTGCTGATTTGAGCCAAAACACTTGATCTGCTTTTTGATGATAAAGTTTGCCTATCTCTCTAAGTAGCAGGATAGAGTGGGTTTTTTTGGGGAAGGGGAGGGGGGGATTGTAAAGGTGAATACCTCTGCATTGCACAACAGCARAGCTAGCTTGAAATCCAGAATCATTTGAGCTAGGAAGCAAGACACTCTCCTGGCAAATGCATTGTGGCATGGAGACCCTTTTGCAGGAAAGCACATATGCAACCATTTGCAGCAAGTTAAGAGACAAGCATCCAGAGTGTTACCTATCACAAGAGCAACAGTGTGAACTCCACCTTCCTCGAACCAAACTGGCTTGCCACCACCTACACAAATGACATTGCTGAATGGGCATTGCCTCTCTGGGTCCATATACAATCCATCCGTCCAGCCTGAAAAAGCCAAGACTTTTTCAAGGAGAATATTTAACCTGCAYGAATAACCATTGAGGCTCTTGTTAYRGTCAATGGAAAAAGRCAAACTGTTGAAAGTCAGGGRAGATTCATTTAAACGCCACTAGAGCTGGGAAGATCTGAATATTTCCCCAACTGTATTCCTGCCATGTCTTTGTATATTTGTGTGTGCATGTGTGATAGCTCTCATCATGAGGAAAGAAGGAGGAGCAAGCGGGAGATGTCTATGAAGATATCTATCTTCAATAGAAGATTAGGGACAGAAAGACCAGGACAGAACTGCAAAACAATCCATCTTCAGGGAATTCCTAGCCTTGCTTTAGTAAAAGRCTTCTACAAAGCACAAAAAAAGCTTGAGTCTGAGTTAATTTGCATGTATTTGAGGCAGGTATGTCCCTCTAAACAATAACACTATTGGCCCTGTTTAAAGCTCTGTTTTCAACGTAGCTGTTGCAGAAGCAGAGTAACATGCTGGTCCTATGAGACTGCTGCAAATCCCAGAAGTTGGCAGCTTTCAGAGCACACTGTACGACTTCTATTTTTTCTGAAGTTTTGGCCTATGATTAATTGGTTTAATTTTGCTTAGCAAAGTTCAATTTGTGCTTTACAGGCACCATTAGTATTTGGGTGTCTCCTTCTGTGGTGATGGATGCCGTGTAGAGTTGGGTAGGAAATGGTTTTCATGTCCTCACAAAACTCTTCAGGATTTTAAAAAAATTTCATACTGGAGTCAAACCAAGCCCTCTTAAGAAGAGGATGGAAAAGAGCATGTACATGTTGTGCCATTAGTAATGATCTGATTTTCAGAAAAAACACTTTGGACATCAAGATCCTCCTGAGGCTCCCTGAGGCAAGTCTCTCTCCATCATCCTCCGGTGCCCAAAGTCTTTATGTGAATAAATACATGTTTATTGAAGCAAGGACTTTGGTGTGCAAATTTCTCAYGTCCCAAATTAGGTTTTAACCATGGGACTAAAAAGCTTGTCTCTTTTCTGGCCGAATGAATATTTCATTATTTATACAGCCTCAAGAAGACCTCACTGGTCACCAAGCAACCAGGTCTTTTAGRGTGAGTGACTTTCTGCTTCACAGCCACATAGCTGCAGCCAGAAATCTTTTTTCTGACAAAAGTTTAGGATGAAGCTGGTGGGGTTTTTGTGACCAGCACCAGTTTCAACAAATGAATATTTTCACATGAAGGACAGAAAAGGAGATTTCATCAAAAATTGCAGGCCAGCAGTTGTGTTCAGCAGCAGGTCCCAYGCAAATCCATGGCAACCATGGTTTGGATTGTCAAAGTGTTATAATGTGGATTGTCTGGAAATACAATGGACATACACAAAGCTCCAATAGCCAAATCTAGCTGCCCTGAGCCATTTGAGAATTGCTCTTCTAGAAAAACCTGAAGTGGGTTCGATGTGGCAGGCTTCTGGTTCAGCCTCAGCCAGCTTTGTGAGCTAAATCCTGTTTACAGTGGAGTAAAGCGCTTGCCCTTTAATTGAGAAAAGTAGTTAGGAGATTATCACATCTCATAAATGGCTAGAATCCTYAAGTGCCAAGATGATCAGGTGAAAATATGTTTTATTTTTTAGTACATTGTTGCTGTGCTCTAGTAATAAAATGCAAAGTGCAGGGAGGCAGCAATTTCAAGGGGAGCTTTTAGAAAGGAGAACTAAGAGCTGCTATTCACACCATTACTAAACTCTTGTTCCTGTCCAAAACAACATGATCTGAAATGTGGTGGGGTTGCTCATTATTTATCTATTTATTTGCTTGTCATGGGATTCTCAAAGCTTTTATTTTGCACAAAATGATTGACTTAGCACAGTTGACTGCAAAGTTTTTATTGCAGAATCTTTGCATTACATTAGCACCTAGAGACGTCAGTTGAGATCAGGACCGTATGTGCATACATGGCTATAGTGACAGGCAAGGCTTGTCTGATGAGCTAATGATTTATTTCAGCCAAAAATGCAAGAATATGTTTTGATATTACTTTTTAYGATGAGGAAACAAGTAGCCCAAGGTCACACAGAAAGTCACCATGATGGGCAGAAACTGAATCCAGGTTCCGGTAGCTAAYTTATGAGATTATTATTTTTTTCTTCTCTGATTCACTGATGAGCAGCAAAGCAGTTTGATAGAAAAGCAAAGATGAAATAACCCCTTCCCTTCCCTTC
>JASVER010000079.1:4122859-4208888 GCA_030449065.1 Oceanodroma leucorhoa
CTTCCCCTTCCTCTTCCCCTTCCTCTTCCTCCTTTCTCCTTTCTCCTTGGGACTGTCTGTAAAAACAATGTCACATTTTCTTGCTTCTTTTTTTTCCAGTGGGCAAACCTACATTTGAGGAATGAAGAAAAGACACATTCAAAATATTTGTGGCTTATTAAAATSATCTGAGATGGTCCCAAGGCTATCTTTTCTCAGGACATGATAATAGGGAAAACCTAGCAGCCCCTTAATTTGATTAAAAATAATTAGACTCAGAAGTGTAAACATGTTTCATATCGTGAGGTGTAGGAAGATCTAAGTACTGTGGTTTAACATAGCAATAGCTGTGCAAATCACAGAGTCTTTCATGGGGTTCATTGAGTCCTTAATCATACAAACTCCCAGGGTTTTAAGAGCCATTCAGTCTGGGAAAACAAAGCTGAGTCTGAAGGACAGAGATTTCCTGGTAAATGTCTGTAACCTCTCTTTATGAGGTGTGTGAGGAGGTCACCAAACCAAATCAGGAGATAGAGACCAGGGGATAGGGTCATACCCAAGGAGTTTAAAGAATTGTAAGATGGCTGTTGTGAAGAAAATATGCAATAAATCCAGGGAAACTCAGCTGGCACCAAAGACTTTAAGAACAAGCGGTGCAACTCCAGGCAACGAGAATCATGGGATTATGGGAGAAAGAGCCGAGGAATAAAATGTTTGCTGTTTACTTCCCTGAGAGGCAGAATTTCATATTAGGACTCCTGAGGTTTATTTCCCTTTCAGCCAAGTCCCTGGGGGGGATGTCTTGCAGCGGGGAACTGTTGTCTGCTTTAAGGGGAGGAAAGGGCTAACGGAGAAGGCTTGATTGAGAGCATCTGAATTTGAGAGGAGGTTCTGCAAAAGCAGTCTCAGCAGCAAACCTAGTCATAAAAGAAAGTCAGGCACGGCCAGTATTAATGCAGGAGAAGCCCTGAGGAAAGAAGAAAGGAACTGAGCCATGGGCCCATGGCAGGATCTGAGGATGAGCTGCTGAGAATACACAAGACAAATCTGAGGAGCCAAGGGCTCACAAGATGGGCATCGGGGATAGAAAATTTTACCTACAGAAATCTAGTGAGTCTGCAAGTGCCATCTGTGTCCCTTGTCCCTTTCTGCCCCTCTCCCCACACAGGGACTGTGGCTCAGGTGACAGTATCCACTGCTTGTAAGAAGGATGGGTCCAAGGATCTAATAAGTCAGGACATGCCAGCCATCCCAAAAGGTTCTCCATGGATTGCACCTTTATTTCTAATTCATGGCAAAGCCACACCTTTACTAAAGACCCAATTAAGTACAGTGGCTTTGAGGTTACAGTACAGACCAGTCAAAAAAAATTTCCCTGGCCCCCCACAGATTTGATCTGGGACCTTGAGACGTCTCTTAACCTCTTCATGCCTCTGTTGACCCATTTATAAATTAAGGACAATAATATTTATCTCTCTGATGAGGTGATGTCATGAAGTAGAATTCATGAACAGATATCAAGTCTCCTGAGCTCCTTAGAGTACAAGCTTCATGACAGTCTAATTTTTACTCTGGGTTCCTGAAGCCTTATGCAGTTGTTCTGTCCGTCCATTTGTTTATCAGTACCCTTACTAAAAACTGAAATTATTGTTGAATTAATCATGTTGGACAAAGGCTAGAAGTCTCCAAGAAAATATAATGAGGCACTGATAAGTTTCATGAAAATTAATGGGAGAGTAGGAGGAAAAGACTGAAATTAATACCCTCGAAATCTGGGAGCAAGCCTCAGCTTAGAAAGGCTGTGATAGGACTTTTTTCTGCTTGGTCTGACACTGCACAATCAGCCTGTATGTAGTGACCAGCCAGTGATCACATGTATATTTTGGAACCAGCCACAGCATGTGGTGCCTTTCACCAGCTGGTAATTGCTAGACTTAGAAGAGAGCTTGGAGGCATGGAGGATACTGAGGGGAAATGATTATCTACAGGATATCTGCAGGCTTTGGAAGTGGGAGCTGAGATCATAGGGAAAGCAGAAAAGAAGGAAAAAAAATGGGGCTGTTGTGGTGGAGGGGGGTTGTAGATAGAGTAG
Source organism: Oceanodroma leucorhoa (assembly GCA_030449065.1). Classification (NCBI taxonomy): domain Eukaryota; kingdom Metazoa; phylum Chordata; class Aves; order Procellariiformes; genus Oceanodroma; species Oceanodroma leucorhoa. Next base: position 4,124,931 of record JASVER010000079.1, read on the forward strand.
AACAGAAACCTGTAGGTTTTCAGGAGCTGCTACTTCCCCTACTTGCAGAAATACTTGTTAATTATTATTAGAACATCTGTTTACTATCTTGACTGGATGATTTCAAAAGAGTTTACAAAATGACAGGAAATGAAACAGAAATGTGAAACAATTTTTTTTTTCTGACACCCAATATTTATTTCTGAAAACACTCATTAGTAAGGGAAGCCTCAGAAAGACATTTCAAAAATGTATATTTAACTCAAAAGCCCAAAAGATAGGAATAAAATCAGCTTCATCTTTGATACTGACGTTCAACAGACAACTTTGAAACCCTGTTGTAGAATAAAACTGAAAAACACAATAGCTGCTAGCAGTTTTTCAAGGAATGAAGCCATTGTAGCCGTGGGATCAGGTACTGCTCCTGCTTTGACAAGGAAAGATTTGGGATGTCAAACATTCTGCATGCTGCAATGCATATCACATGTTCAAGTGATGTTCAGTCAGTAAGGAAAGGTAATTGCCAGCAGCTTTATAACTCTGTACCTCCCTCTGTACGGTGCCGAAAAAGATCAGCATTGATGTTGGCTTCAAATAAGTCTACTTGCTCACTACCTTATGAGAAAAGAATAAGAAGTATTTGCCATGAAAGCTGAACAGTAGAAGAGATGAAGCTAGATGGTGATGGTGGTGGTGGTTGGATGGTAAGGCTTAGTTTTCATGAACATAAATGATGTTTTATATCCAAGATCACAACTGGAAAAGGATTTTTTTGTGTGTGGTCTCATTATTTTTTTTTTTAATTATTATTACAAGAATGTATAAGTGATTTCTTAATGTGTATAACAGTCCGGCAGAGAGGCGATGACAAGTCAAAACTGCCAATCCAACTGAGCTACTAGGAAGTTTGCTATGGGGGTCAGATATCACAGATTAAATTGAATTTGAAAAATCTCACCATCCATGAAAAACTGGGTCTCCTATGCGTTGTTCAGACACATCTCTACTCTAAGTTCAGATGCAGGTGTAAGTCCAAGATAACCTTATCTTTTGTACACCTCTAAGTAAGGAGGAAGGGGATGGTGTTGCAAATCCTGATTTAGGATCCTGCCAACTATGTCAATTTGTCATGAATGAGTGATTTAGATTGCTTAAAAGAATCACCATGAAAGGTATTAGCAAAACTGGTTTTAATATGATGTTGTAAAAGTGCAACTTAACAAAGTTCGATGGCAAGGTTCACTCTATTACTGCATGGAAGAAACATACAAAGGAAAATTGAGTTAGAATAGTTAGAATGATTCACACAGGGACTGGAGACGAAAAGGGTAAGGGAGATCCTCCCATTGAGTTATCAGGTTCAGAGTGGACCACCTTGCTTTCTAAACTCCTGATGGAGCTTAGATGCAGCTGGATCCAATCTTAGTCTCAGACCTGGACAACAGTTTATTTCTAATGGAATTATCTATACGATGTTTACAGTAATTAATATTTAATAGCTACATGGATTAGTAATGTTTCATTAATATTAATTCAGGATGCTATGAGTCACTTACCGAGGATCTGTCACGAGTAAGGGATGTCTCTACCTTGGGCAAGGAAGGATCTCTTTTAKTCTCAGGTGAGGACTCTCAAACCTTCAGAGGCGTCCCTGCTCAAGCGAAGAGTCACCTGGCGTGCAGTCCAGCTGCAATTCAGGGAGAGCTCACATTGGACTTATCTAAAGATCTGCCATCGGTAAAAGGTGTCTGTGCCTCGAGGAGCAACCTTGAGAGGCGTCCCAGCTGAAGGGGAGATCACTGCTGTGCAGCCACGCTGCCTAGCAGGGAGAGCTCAAATTGGACTTATCTAAAGATCTGCCATCGGTAAAAGGTGTCTGTGCCTCAAGGAGCAACCCTGAGAGGCGTCCCAGCTGAAGGGGAGATCACTGCTGTGCAGCCACGCTGCCTAGCAGGGAGAGCTCAAAGGCGGCTCACTTAGGCTGTCATATTTATGGAATAAAGTGGTTGGCTCATAGTCAAATTACGTGCGATGGGAAAGGTATGCATGAGACTCCTTGTACCCACAATTTTCTTTGTTCCTTGATAAATGAGTCTTGGAAAAGCCACCCGCTATTCATGTGTCAATCACATGATCAGTRTTACAAGCTCATATGCATCGATGCTCTCCGTGCCACTCGGCTCCTTTGTGGGTTTTYAGAGAACAGACTGAGACTAGAGGAGTTCTTGGCCTGGCTACGGCTCAAGCCTGTACCAAACTTCTGCTAGTTTGGTTAAGGGGTTGAGTGCATCCATCACAGAGGGAGAAAGACAGTAGTACAAAAGCTTTGTCCATCCTTGGTTTCACTTTGACAATGTGAGGAAACTGTCCTCCAAAATATGCACTTCGGGCTTGTTTAGCCTAATGTCATGTCATTGACTGCTACTCATGCAGTGCATAAATATTTATTTCTGGGACAAAGGCGACTCCTAGTATTAGGAATCGACGTTTGGCCAAAACACGTTTCCTTTTTTTTTTTTCCTTAATGAAGTAAATCAACCAACTTACTACCTATGTGAAGAGGTGGGTGTAGGTATAACTTATTTTACACTGTCAAACGGACAGACTAGCAGATTCCTAAATGCTGGTAACCTGTTTGTTTTCTATGAAGCAAGGTGCCTGATCCATATCATTTCCAATGACAGAAGTCAAGTAATAAGARAGAAGTGGCAGAGAAACAATGACTCTACTACCTATGTATGGGGGGAAAGGAAAGTTTTATGATTCAAATTCAACAGGAATCAGTGGAATATTTTTATGTCTTGAATGTTCCAATACATTGGAGACCTGGGCAACTTGCAAAGTTTTGGTATAATGGAAATGAAGGGAAACTAGAATTTAGCCTGGAAGAAAAGTACTGTATTCTGTTCCAAAAGAAGAATTGCTACTGYCCAGTTTGTRTCCTAAATCTTTTATASAATCATAAAATCATAGAATGGTTTGGGTTGGAAGGGACCTTTAAAGGCCATCTAGTCCAAACCCCCTGCCATGGGTAGGGACATGTTCAACCAGATCAGGTTGCTCAGAGCCCCGTCCAACCTGGCCCTGAATGTTTCCAGGGATGGGGCATCTACCACCTCTCTGGGYAAYCTGTGCCAGTGTTTCACCACCCTCATCATAAGCAATTTCTTCCTAATGTCCAATCTAAATCTACCCTCTTTTAGCTTAAAACCATTACCCCTTATCCTATCACRACAGGCCCTGCTAAAAAATCTYTCCCCACCCTTCTTATAAGCCCCCTTCAARTACTGAAAGGCTGCAATAAGGTCTCCCCAGARCCTTCTCTTCTCCAGGCTGAACAACCCCAACTCTCTCAGSCTTTCCGCATAGKAGAGGTGTTCCAGCCCTCTGATCATTTTCGTATCCCTTCTCTGGACCCACTCCAACAKATCCATGTCTTTGTTATTCTGGGACCCTTAGTACTCCAGGYGGGATCTCATAAGAGCAGAGGCACAAAGCATTGTCCCCTTTAGCCTTCCACTAAAACTTTTTTTTTTTTGGTAGTCTGCCAAATACCCTGTGGTTTCATAAGAGGCACAATGCTTCAAGTGCTCCAGATGGCTCTTCCTATGAAGTTCACAGACTTTCCCATCTCTGTAAGGTTCTTCATCTTTATGTTTGCCTGATTCTTAGACTATTTCTACTATTTCTCAGCTTATTTTACCCTTTCACTCATTTTTTCCCAGGTTCTCCCTACCAAGGAAATTAATCTGAAAATGCTACCAAAAGAACAGAGACCTTCAGAGAGGTCCTCTTTCAAGAATCTCTCTTCSTCAAAACTTTCTACAGCCTCCACACATTCAGGAAAAAATAACTTGTAAAATACCCTATATCTTGGTCAAGAACAGGCTCTRCCTTCCAGATCTTCACACAGTGAAGTTCTACACAAGCCCTCTATTTGCATGAGCAAGTGCAAGGGCAGCTTTTTGCACAGATTTTTCCATTCAGCCCTGCCAAGCAATTCAGCACTGCCATGCCCCAGAGGGATCTACATAGGAACTTTTGTGTCATCGGGTCTTTCACATCTATAAGCATTTCCATGCAGGAAAAGGCTGAGGTGTACTGTTGGAGTAGTCTGGAGAAACTTCCCCTCCCAGTGTTTATGTACTATTTCTTTTGAAGATACAACTTCCCAGACTATCATTCTAAGAAGTTTTCAAAATCTACTTTTATTTTAAATTTTAATTAAAAGGGAAATGGGGRAAACCAGGTAAATCAGCTGGAAATATAATCCAAGGAGGCAAATTGGAAAATTATACTTTATAATTTAGAACTGTTTAAAATTGGTCAATAAGTTTACCTTGAAATCCTGTGCGCATAGTATACCTGTGTGTATATGTATGTCTGTGTGTGTGTGTGTGTGTGTACATGTGCATGCACATATAAGTACAAATACATAGGAATCCTCAGGAGTTTATACAGTATTTTTAAATTGTCTATCAAGGCTGTTTTTCCTTTCCTATATTTAAGTTGAGTTTCTTAAGTTCATGAATCCAAGGCATCTTCAGAAGTATCTGTATATGAACTTGAGCCAAGTCCTAAGGGAGACTTGCGTGGCATTTGCACACCCTGTTGACATTTAGAACAAAAGTCAAGCCCTGAAAACATAACAAAATTATGGGTTAGCTCTTTTTTCAGTGCCTGCATAAATTAGCAATACTGTCATCCTTGTCATTTAACACTACGGCTGCATCAGCGTAGAAATTCATATTAACAGCACTGACCCACCGGTCATTGAACCTTGAGAATGGGGAATAGATTTCACAATGGGCTGCAGTGACTTTGCTTTAGAAATCTTAGCAGAGCTGCGGCAGCTACCATTCATTATGGACTTTTCGACCAGAAATGAGTGGTGATAGAGAGAAAGAAAAATTACTGGGCTGTTTCTCTGTGTAGGAACACATATTTACTCTTATTTTTATTACTGGCCCAAAAACCTTGTTGACGTTCTAGATCTCTGCTAGATGAAGAATACAGTCTTCTAACAATCTTAGYTTTGATATAATACTTTATATCAATCCTCCTGATTTTAGTGGCCAAAGAGAGCCTGGCCAAGGCCAGCTGCCACCTTGCCAGTAGTCCCTTCCTTCTTGAACTGTCTCACTGAATTCAGGGCGGATGATTTGGCAAGCTTTGAAAGCATTCTAGCTCAGATATAGGGAGCCTGAGATTTTCAGCATCCTTAGTTTAAAAATGTGCTTCTGAAAGAGCTTGGCTCCAGCYCCTTTAGCTGCCCAAAGTATATTTATAGTCACACTTGGCATCTACCTGACACAGATCTCAAGGCAGTTTTACAAATCACTGCTCTCCTCAGTTTACAAAGAAGTTAAGAAGACTTGAGTTGCCCAGTAGCAGTTGTCCAGACTCCTGGTCTGAAGAGTTATGCTCTGAACCGCAGTGTCCCTGCAATATTAGAAACTATATAGTCTGSAACAAAACTAAACAACGCTATCTTGATTCAGTTTGAATACTACTGTAGTAGGTCTAAAGAAAAAAAAAGGTATAAATACAAATGCAAGCTACAGATCCTAYGGTTAGAATGTCAATAAGGACACTTTAATACTATATATAGAGAAAGTGTATATAGAGTGTTAAGGAGATGGGTGTATTTTATCTTCTGTCAATGCATAAAGCTGTTTGAGTGTAATAATAATTCTCAGCTGGGCCTACCTCTGCACAGATTGCTTACAAATCATTGCAAACATTTGTACAGAGCAAAGCACAAGACACAGATGAATAGAAAAAAGCTGCAGGAAAAGACCAGTCCTGAGCAGGGACATCTCTGGAGAGGCCCTTACACATCTTACTATGTAGAGCCAAAATCCACAAGAACGGTGAAGTCATATTTAGCTCCATAATTTTTATTGCAGTTTGCAGGTCTGATAGAGCTTTACAAAGCTGATGGTCAAATGCTGCAGCTCTTATGAAAACTCTCTTTTCCTGAGGATGGGAAAACTTTTGGTATTAAATATTTTAGCAGAAATAACCTTCTTTCTAGCAGAGGATATCAAAGAACTGTGAAAGGTTCAGAAAGTATGTATTATTTAACTTTTCTGGATGAGGGAAACTGAGGTTCAGAAGTGCCTTTTCTAAGGACTGAAACTTCACTGTAGCATCCTCTGTTCAGAMTCCTGTGAGCATCGTGACTCATCTTGGGGGCCATGGAGGCTACAGTACCTCTCTGGCTGCACCCCTGCTCTGCATTAACATATGCAGACCAAAATCRTTTCCACTTGTCATTAAACACATGCTATATTATTTTGTATTTCATTTCTACAAAAAMCATTGCGTCTTTTTGTGKTTTTTTTTAATTTTCTTTTCTTTTCAAATTAACTTAAGGAAGGAATAGCATCTTTGGAAACAAAATTAAGGTCAATGTTTCCTCCCCAATCAGCCTCACGGCCTCGTTCTTTCTCCAGCAGGATGATGGACTGGTTGTAGCCCTGCCAAACGTCTCTGTCCTCAGCCAAATGTGACAACCCCTGAGAAGCTCCTGGTCCAGTTCTTGCTTTGCCTCAGGTCTTTCCCTCCATCACTGTCCCTGGTCAGGCTCACCTTGTTGCAGGCAGTCACTCTAATGAGAGGAAAGAGTATTTTCTTTTTCATTTCCTTTGCAAGGGAAGTCACCATTGAACTGTATTCCCTTTCTGATTTTCGTTATATGCCTGTTATTTCTCCTGGTCAAGGGAGAGTAGTAATGACAGGGAATGCTTGGAAAATAGGATGGAAACCATTTTAAAAGTTAGTGAGATTTAAGTGTTAGTACCACTTCCAGTACCATACCCTAACTGCACGGACATTCATTGCCAGGTTAATGCATACAGTGGGAAATAATCAGGGATATCAGACATGAACCAAATCCTATTGCAAATAAAGCATCTCTGCTGTGATCAGTATGCTCTGTCATTTAGTTATCTTTCCTTGCTTAAGTAAGAAAATCAGAATTTCTTTATCAGGAAGAAGGAAGAAAGAAGAAAATCTGTTGTTTCCTATTCATTCAGAGAGCAGTCCTTTTGCTATACATCTTAAAACATTCTGACTACCTTTTTCTCTTTTTTCTTTCCCTTTTCCTTTTCCTTTTTTTTCTTCTTTTTCTTTTTTTTTTCTTTTCTTCTTCTTCTCCTTCTTCTCCTTCTTCTCCTTCTTCTTTATTTCTTTTCTTTTTTAATATGAATAAAGAAGTGCCTATGGAGGTTGTCATCGATTTGACACAATAAGTGGAAGCCTAATTTTCCATACTTCCAATGAGATTTAAGTCTATCCCAAAGGCATGAATGGTCACTGCAGACTAACCTCATTTCTATAATTTGTTTGGCTTCAGTGCAGTTGTACATGGGATAAATTTAGTCATTCTTTTCAAATGTGAGCTAATAACCCATATTTTCTGTTTTGCACAACTGCCATTGTGCGATTTCTTGAMATTCAGGTACAATGCATTTAACTGGAGGGACATCACTTAGATAGATCATCATCTTCTTTCCCTAATTTTTCCACTTCCATTCAACGTCCATTTTCTACGACAACTCCTGTCTGTATCATAGATCATCAGAAGGAGTTCTGCCTTAAGATCTAGGAATATCTTGATATACCATGGTTTTAGTCTCTTTCAGCTGTCGTCTTCCATCATCATAACAAGATCTACTAGTGCAGCCCTCTAATCTCTGTAGAAATGCTAGTGCGGACATAGCCTAGGATGCTCTGGGCTGACCTCAGCTGGATCGCCTTTCATATGTCTCTCAGGCTGTCATTTTGGTTTTTATCACAYGGCTTTCTTGATACTTGTACTTGGGTGAAGGTGAGCACTTTGACTTCTGGTCTTCTGAGCTACAGCTACATGAGCAACATAGTACAGCATAGCAGGAGCAGATTCATAGACTGAAGGGGTTTACTCTGAAGACCTGACATCCCCATTATAATTTTYTTGGTGTGTTGTTTTGAGCTAGCTCTATTCTAGTCCCATAGAGTAAATGCTCATTAGTGGCTGGAACATAAGTGGACTTCTGAAGTCCATCTTCCCCTTCACTCCTACCTGAAAGGGAGCCAGTTTGCTCCACGGCAACTCTGAGATGCAAATCAAATAACAGATTTGCCTCAATAGCACCCTCCTGATGCAAAGTGAAATGCCAATGTAGGTGCATACWTGTGAGGCACAGAAAACTTGTTTCCTTTTTATTGCCAGCTTTATTGGGCTTCTTATTTAATAAAGAATCTGGCCAGCTTTGTTCCTCCTGTTTGCAGCAAGGATCTCTGCTAGTTTAGATCAGTGCCATCATTCAGTTTGTGAGGCAAATGCCACTCCTCTCCACCTAAGAAYAAATAAATAAGTAGTCACATAATGRAATTTCTCCATATTCCCTCACTCCCCATTTATCATACAAAAGAGGTATTTGGCGATGTTTTACTGAGGCTGGATTTACAATAGAAGCTTCAATATGAAGCACAGAGCAAGCCTTGTTTCACGGTGGTGTGGGCAAATGTGACTGAGGGGGTAGCATGGTCAGCTAGTCTACAGACTAGCAACACTGAGATTGCAAGAAAGCTAGGGACAATACATATTTAATATGTACAAAAATAATTTTTTTTGAGGAAACTGGTAGGTAAACAAGAAAGGTTTGTGCACAAAACATAAATTCGACTTAATTTTTTTGCATTTTCTAATGGATAATATCTTTGTAATAAATATAATGCTGTCCTCTCCAACTGTGTATCCTGTTGTAAAACGTGCTTGTGTCTCCCTGCAATGGCTCTCTGGCTCTTAAAAAAAAAAACCAACAACTTTATAGGGTTTAGAACATTGATGGTAAAGTGTTACCAGATTATGACTCCTCTTACAGGAACACTCATGAGACGGCAATGACAAGGATGATATCAGCAAAATGTCAGAGTATCAGGAGGCCACCAAGGGAGATGCAGTCCTGGCTCACTAGGACTYTCCCACTACCTCTACTCTTAAAGCCCATGGCAGTCAGTGGGCTTACAGGGCTGGTGGTCCCCTTGGGTCTGGTCCCACAAGGCTAATGGAGMAAGTCATAAGTATTTGTCTAAGGGGAAATATAACACCTTAAATATTAGGAAATGTTCTGCATACTTGAAATAGAAAAAAAGATCAATTTCTATCTGGGCTATACATTTCTACAGCCTATAGCTGGCCTTGGTCATAAAAACACTGATATTTACAATCTATAAGTAAGGGGTGGGTGGGGAAAGCTCTCAGTTATACAGTATCACASTAGATATGTTAAGGCCTGAAGATGATGCAAGAGGGGAGCAGGGAAGATGGCTTGCAGACAAATTCCTCTTCTCTCCACCAATTTATTCTGTCCCCCACATTCCCTTGACCTGTGATCTTGCACAAGCCCCAAACTAAGCCTGATCGGTGCATGGTTATATGGACATCAGTATATTAAAAAACCCCAAAGCGCTCCCTGACTGATGCTGCAGAGTATTGGGGGGGGGGGATGTGTGTGGCTGTGCAAAGCTGTGAGCAATCAGACAGTTCATTCTTCATTTAAGAAGTGTTACATGTCCAGGCTGTGGTATTCTGGCTCCTTTCGAAATGTGTCATCTTAAACAATCTCTGCAGCACACATCCTTCTCCTCTATTCCTATTTTTTTCCGTGTGCTGTAAGAGCTGTTCTGTTTCACCCCACAGCCAGCACCGAGATTTTTATATAAATGAAAGTTACTGAAATGATTCGTGGCCGCTTCGCTACCGYTGCTGAGCCGGATGATAGGAGTTGGAGTATTTTCGGTACGTGTAGAAATCTCCTCGGCGGAGGGCGGCAGGTGACAGTCTGGGCTGCCTCCAGCAGAGGGAAGTGGCACACACGCACTTCCCAGCCAGCYCCGTCCCTGCAGAGCCGCCGGGAAAAATGTCAGGTCTTGTGTTTGCAGAGCTGAAATTTTCCCCCCGCCAACACAAACACCTAATTTAATCCCCTTCGGTTCCTCGCCGCAATGGTCTTACCCTCCGTTTCCCCCAGACTGAGAAATGAGGTGTCTCCAAGCTGACTCTCACGTACATCCCCCCCTGCAGTAAGACTTAGGTAGACATCGGATTTTAAGTGCCAGAGTAAGTGCTGGGAAACACAGTTTTGGTTTTAAGTGTAAGGTTTTTATAGCATATTCCAGAGGCTACTTTAAACCGAGGTTGCCTTTTCTTTGAAACTCATCAGCGGGAATGACAGAGGGACACCCCTGAAAGGTCTTGGGCTTGTACAGGTGGTCCCAGCAACGTCTACAAGTGCATCCGTGTGCGGATGCGCACTCGTATTCCTGCACACCAACACACAGCTGAAAGCTGCCCAGRCACATAGTTGTGGGAGGTTTTATTTCTCTCCTTTTGCCTGTCACATCTCTGTCACAGGGTCCCTTTCGGGTGTGAGTACACATAGACACATGCCTACACAAACTGAACAAAAATGCACTCACTTCTCACATACAATAAATCCTTTGACCACTTCTCCTTGACAGTTATACACTTTTAAAATACATTTGACTCTTCCCTTAGCTCCTCTGCCTTTAGAAAGAGTAGAAGCCTGCTGGAGATTAATTTATGGGGAAGATAATGTCCTTAACCTACACTTCCCTGAACTGCCTTAATACTGTTTGCAAAGCAACCAGATGACTTTGTCTCTCCCTCACCCCATCTAGAGCTGCAGGGAGGCAAGTTTTGCCTCAAGCTTTCAACCTTTTGATGCACGGATTTTCCACGCTGAGCTACAGTAGGTGGGTAACAAGAAGATCCTATTAAAGTGAAATCAAGTAGCAAAAGGATTGTCAGCTCAGCAAATCAGAAACATATAGTACCTATCCTTCCTTCACTGCATTCCTTCCTGCTCACTACAAGAAAGAAAGAAGGGAAAAAAAGGTGGTGAAGGAGGAGAAAAGAACGACAGAGAGCAATAGCAGCACTGGCAATGTCTTGATTTCATATGCGGGAAATTAATCGTTGCTGCTAAAGACACAGCCTCTTTAACGAAGAGGCTGCTGCAATATCATCGCAACAACTAGCAACCCACATGTTCGATTACAACAGGTTGAGCCAGTGCACGCTCCCCTGTGCCACACTCAGAAAAAATAAATCAAATGTCTATACCTGAGGCTCCTTCATTTCCTACGCAGAGATCTACTTTAATGCAGGCTCTTCACGGTACCTTTCTTTGCCAAGAAGGGGCTGGTGATGGCTTATTTACCTACTTACCTGTCCTTGAGCTATGTGGCTTTTATTTGAATAAATTAAACCGGCTGTTTCAAGTGATGCTTTTAGCCTCTTGAGTGTGGATCTAATTCTCAAAAGGGTTTTTGCTTAAAACCTGTTTTTCAAGTTTTCAACCAAGTATCGACAGTCTGCAGGATGCAGTTCTCTTAAAGGACCTTGGTGCCTCTGGGTAAGAAGAAATAATCATCCTATCTGCCTACCTTGCCTGCTTTCAGGTTTCCTATCTATCTSTGATAGACTAAAAGTGGAATGAAGGCTTGCTAAAACAAGGAAACTTCTCTTTTTCTGTTAAGTGTCTTTGCTTGTTTGCTGCATGTGGCTATGGGACCAGACTTTCAGCTGCTGGGAGTTACTTTAAATCCACMGCTAGCAGATACGTTTATTTTTTAATGCTGTCATAGTACTTTAAATATTCCAGAGTGGATACACACATTTGCTTTGCTGATTCTGTCTTCCAGGACATTGGTGGTAAATACTTGAAAAACTCTTATATTTAGGAAGTTTGATTTTAGTATCTAAAGCAGAGCAAAATCTCAATTTCTGGTGTTTATTGTTTTGGTTTTGGTTTTTTTGGGGGGAGGGAGGGGGGAGGGGGGCTGTGTTTGTAATTTACTTTCCAGGATCTCAGCAGCAGCAAAATTTCAGGGGCCAAATGCTCAGCTGTTTAAGCTGACTTATCTCTGAGGCAAGGAAACCTATGGTTCATCAGAAGAGCTGGCTGTTGTTATGGACACAGGGTGATTTTTTTTCCCCTGGGTGCCTAGGAGAAAAAATTTTAAAAAACAGTGTGAAATAGAAAAACATTCCCTAAAGATATGTGTAAGAAKATGCCTTTTCTTTTTAATACACTGTAGAAAGTTTTAAATATGTTGACCCAGGCACACTAAAACATAACATGGATTAAAACTGGCATGCTGCTATAGTGAACTGTTTTTTCTCTGTAGTTTAACGCTGTTTGTTTTTTTCTCCATGCTATGCATTATCAGTGTATTGAAGCACATTGTGTTTTTACATATGCACGTACATTTGGAGGGGGGAGAGAGGAAAGCATAAGGATCRTAGAGAGCAAAAAAACAGAGGTTCCTTTCATTGCTGGAGTTATGCATTCATCAAGACCAGGGTGCAATAGATGCCATCAGAGCTCTCAGCAATGCTCAGGACACAAGAACAGAGAAATATCCAAGTTCAGGCCCTGCTTCGGAAATGCTGGCTTACTATTTACTACTGTGAGTAGCTAGGGCTCATCGTACACCATGCTGGGCTCTTCAGCGACTGCAAAATGGTCCCTGACTAGAGATCTGCATGCTTCATCCCAAATAAATTTGGGATAGCTCTGTTGTTGGCAAGAGGTTTATTCCAGATTTGGTCTGGAATGCACCTGAAATCAGAATTTGGACCTAAATAGAATAGTTAGTATTAATATTATTATTATCATCACTGCTGTTATCTCTATGTAAACAAAATACCACATACTATGACGAAACTGCTGCTTTTATCTCTCTTTGTAATGCCCCAAATCCTGTAATCTAATTGTTACACATCCTTGCTCAAAAGAAAGGCTCAAATATTAGCTTAAGGTTGTAATAGCAATTAGCACTGCAGAAGCTTAAGCTATCTGTGTAGATCACAGGGTTTGCTTACCACATATTTTATCAGTAGGTTAGCTCGGGCGCCTTATCATCTGACACTGGAAATCCTGAATTCAGCTGATTTTTTAGATGTTTGTCTGTCCTGAATATTTGTGCTTTGTTTTATGCTATGGGTGAACATGCATTAAACACAGAAGGGAATGTAAGGGGGGAGAGGGGGAATGGGGTAAACCAAGTGTTCTGGGAGGGGAATGGTACTAAATAATGCCAAAATGTGTTTGAAAGAGGAATGGCAGTGGGATCTGCTTAACTGATGGTAGGACCGAGCCAAAAGTAGGTTGTCATTCTCCACTGTTGGACCACGGGTGGTAWGTAATTCTCTCCCGAAGCCCGCGCCTGCCAGGTGAATGCGGAGGTGAGCAGAGCAGCTCTGCTGCCACTTACACCGGCGAAATTCCCACACCAGAGATTTGGAGACTGGAGGCTCTGACTCTGACACTGTGGCAAATTTACTGCATGTCTCTACTAAGAGCGGTTTAAATTGAACTTTTTAGATGCAATCCAGTTTCTCTTCTGATACCTCTGTTTATTGGCTGCGGAGAGGGAATAGCAAGGCTCCTTCCGTAGGTTGTTCTCTGCTCATGTCCTGTTTTTCTGCTCTTTCCTTAATCTCTGCCTATTAGTAACCACCTGAAACAAGGAATAGGATTATGAGGACCTTTACCTTTAACCAGAGTGGTTGTTCTTAGTCTCTGAAGATAAAAGAGAAGGAAAGTCCTCACTAGAGAACCTAAGTCCAACCCTGTCCTCCAGCACAGGAGGAACAACCRCATCACTCCGTTAGCAATTTGAATCATAAATCCTTCCCCCAGAAAATCATACCCTCTGTCCTTTCTTTGCTCCTCCACGTCAACAACACCATTTTCTCTTTGACTTCAGCCCTCAGCGTGTCTTCATTTCCATTTTTTGTCTACACTCGTACACACATATTCCCTCTACAAAGGTCTCCTCTCCTCCTCTGCCGGCTGGCCAGATGCATCGYGTGGAGACCCAAGAAGTCACTAACAGGTAGCTGAGCTGGCCAGTTTGCAYGTGCTGACTGGCAGGCTGGCAGCCCAAGCCAAGCAATTAGCTAATGAGCTTATACCGYCGCCTTTCACTCAAGAGGGCTGTGCTTTGTTGTTTTCTCCCGCACCACTGATTTTCATAAAACATGTGGGATATTTATATCTTTTAAGCTTTTGCCCCTCTAGAGAATGGGCTGAAATTAGCCACCAGGTTCAGAATATATTGCTGGGTGCAGGATTGGCAGATGGGGAGCCAGATGGACAGACAGCACTCCTATGAAAGCCTTATTTCCTTAGGAAAAGAGGCCATCGGGTCTAAGCACTACTAGTATGAGGTTATAGGATGGGGGGATTATGACCCTCATTAACAGATGTCATGTGTCAGGCACTTCTGCAGAGAGATGTAGAGGAAAAGTAAGTGAAGTACCTTATTTTGTTTTGAAGGTGTGAGTTTAAGTCCTGTTCTGTCTTCAGTAGGTTCACAGCAAACTGGGGTAGCTTCCCCTTCAAAAGGGAAAGGAAAAGGAAGGCAGATTTGTCACTGGCTCCATTACTCCTTTGTGTATTGTCATTTTAAGGCATTCATGTGGCTTTTCTTAATCCGACCCAATAGGTTCATAAAACTTTTTTCTGATGGTTTTCTTTACCCAGCCCAATAGGATAAATTAAATAGCATATTAAGACTGTAGTCTCTCATCCTGCAAATGACTGAACCCGTCCTCTGACCTAGTTGCACTCTGAAAATGGCTGGATCAGGCATGATCAAGCCTAACAGGCAACATAGCCTATATCTGGGRATTTCAAACAAGAAAAAAGACCGTTTTAAAATCTACTGTCTACTGAATCCTAAACCCACCACTTAAACATCACTCTCTAAAGCTGTAGTCAGTAAATGTGAAAAYGCTACAGTAAAAATTCAATCTCTGCAACCCCCCTCTGGGGTTTTGAGTAATGGTGTACAGTAGAAGTTCACTTTTTGGACTGTTTGGTCCATGTTAGGCTCATGATTGAGTATAGGATCAACCACTTATTTTATTTGGCCTTAGATACAGATGGTCATTTTTGTAGCACCCCTCCTTTGTAGCATCCTCTGGTCCCCAGTGAGCTGGCATGTGAGGTAGGGAAAGTAAAGGAAGCGAAAGGTGAAAGGGAGGATTATCATGTGCAGAGGTGATATGAGAGAGCAAAATCTAGCTCCAGTGGTTATCAGATTTCCCTCAGGAAAGTGGGGAGAACCCTTGGTTGAGCCCAATTTCCTGCTTGAAGAACTGTTGACCAGCAAGGATAMTTTGAGTTGTCCTCACTGCTGTGTTTATCTCAAGTCTGGATGCTTGTTTGTAGATGCTGACTGCAGTGTGGGGCAGTCCTGAAATGGAGGCAGTAAAAAGTTTCAGAAAATAATGTCACTCACTGCATTTTTGAAAGAAATGGTGTAACTTAAATTTTATTTAAATTTGTAGGATAGCTGTGAAAACATCTCATGTTCTTGATGCTATGCATAAAGTCATCACAGCTAAGGGTAACCAGTACAATAAAATAAGCACAGATGCTACTGGAGTATTTCAGAACAACTTTCACTCCACATTTTCCAGTAATTCGATGCACTTTCAGTATCGAAAGCTTTGTAATCATCCCTCTTTCTTTTCTTCCACTGCAAAAGTTCCTCTTAAAAAAAATTAGGTCCAATCTTCAAAAATATTCACTGACTTCTGAGGGATGTTCTCATGTCTCTGAGTTTGGAGTTACTGTAGAAAATTTACTTATGTAGGATGGCAATCCAAATAATCTTATTTTATCTGAAAGTATATAAAGGTCATATCAAAATTTCATTGGAGCTCCATCCTAGGAAAAAGAAGTTGCTTGCTTATGAAATTCTGTTATAAATGAATTTTGCATCTGGTCCTGCAAATGTACATGATTGTTTCTTTGTGACCCCTTGCAATGAATAAAGGCAAGAGATGTGAGTAGAGATGTGCAGGATTAGATCCATTGCTTTTTATATTTTTTTTTCCTATGGCATTTTAATGATAAAAGACTCATTTCTGCCCTTGCTTAACCTCCAGCAACCCCACTGATTTCCTTGTTCATTCCAAATTGTAATGAATGACTTTACACACTGGAGCCCCTTTTTTCTTTCTCTTCCAGATTGAGTGTCTCAACCCAGACAATGGGCTCCTGCCTACATGAGTGTACGACTGGRATAAAGCCACTGACTTCAGCAGACGTGCTCCATCGTGACTGAGAGCCGAAGCTGGTCTGTGATATACAAACTTTAATGGAGCATAAGCCAGGGAAAAGCATGCAAGTAAGCACCATTTTTAACTCCTTAGCATAGTTTGTGTTTGTATCAGCCCTGACTCATGGTTTATACACATAGGGTATGCATTAAATATCGCTGTACTTGCACTATATGTATCTATTTGAGATAATTATGGCTATTGTAGTACTGGTGGGACTTACAGTCTTTAATGCATGTATCCTCACAACATCTGATAAAGTGAGGAAGTATTTTTATCTGAATATCATATACAGGAAACTGAAGCCTAGGCCATTTTTTGCTACACCAGGGAACTGAACCTGGATTTTCCGAGTTGAAAGCTAGCACTCAGACTGTTGGTCTGTCTTGATATAAGCAGTACAAATAGGCACAGAGAATAGCGCTTCTTGTAAATTGGGGATACTGAACTACTTGGTTGTGATACAGCAGACATGATAAATCGCTTACTGTTAAATAAAGTGTTCGGGAATTGTCACGTAGCTACGGAGAGGCCACGCTATTATTAATGATGCACAAGGCATATATTTCAGCTTATTCTTCCATAACCATATTGGCTCTGAAGTGCAAACAATAATATAAACTAGATTTTGCCAGTAAACTAACACAATTTATCTGGAGGACAGAGCAGAAAGCGGGAGCAGAGCCCAATTGCTCCCTGTTCGTGTGCAGTGGTGTATCTGCTGATGGAGGTGGTCCAGGCAGGGGACAGAGGAAATGTTGATGCTATTTGTTTGTCTGGTGAGGATTCATTGAGGCAGGCTCTTGGCTGAGCCCTAAGAGATTAACAAGTGATGAAAATGTGTATCAGAGCCAGTAATAGTACTCAGATCTGCTGTACCGTTACCACAAGCTCACCTTTTCTCTGTAATCATACAATAATGTGCTTACTTTGCCATCTCAAAGGTCAACGATTGGTTCAGTGCATGGAAAGGAGATGCCTGAAGTGAAGGTGTTGGGGAAGTGGGGGCTTTATTCTGCTGTCTCAGAGGTTATTCGTGAAAGGGGAAAGGAGGTGTCTCCAGTTCAGAYCCGTTCTTTTAACAAGACTGGGGTTGTCTATGAGTGAAATAACTGGCTTTTCATTTCCCAAGAGCATCTAGCATGTGAATGGGACTATTCATATGAATTTTGCTATTGCACAAGCAGAAATCTAGAGTGAGTCATTTCGTTAGTCAAGATAGGTGGCCTTATTTGAGAATAAGGAGATATTACACAGTTGTCTAAAACAGCAGATTTCATCAGAAAGTCTCCTTCGCAATGAGATTATGGCTTGAATATGAGTGCAGATTGGCCTTCCAAGTTTTATTTGATTTCAAATATTGTTTGATATGCTATAGTATTTCATTGCAATTTAACAGCAATCCCCATTCACATAGCTATTTTAAATAGGTTCTTATATGTACCTATTACCTTGGTAGCCAGGTTTCTATATCAAATTCTGAACATTTCATTAGTATTAAAAATATAAAAGTCATCTATTCCATCCATTTTGTACAGTGAGGTGAGCAAAATTGGATGTGAAGTTACAGTGCAGTAATACTTTAATTATTGTCTGAAGGTTTTTCTAATATACTTACGGCCAGTTGTATTGAAGATGTATTGTGTTACAGTTCCTCGTGGCCATTTTATCATGTACAGTGGATTAAGAAATATTCTATCTTATCCCATGGATTAAAAAAAAMCATGCTTTAAATTTTTAGAGAGGAAAATATGTCTATGAAAAGSCGTAATTTGATCCTCTGGGCAATTTATACTCTGCTTGATATGATCTGCACCTTCTGGATGAAGATCTTGTTCCTCCTTCATAAGACATCAGTGGAATTTCCGGAGACAAAAGAGTCTTCATTCTACTTCATTAGAATGAATGAACTAGTATCTCATTTGAAGTTGGCCACATATGGTATATGCAGCATGTTTACACAATACCAGAGCACTTACTCGAAGAACAAGTGTCTTCCACGAAAGCAGCTCCTGAAACGTTTTCCACAGTTTAAAAAAAAAAAAAAAAGGACACATTTACAGAGTTAAAATATAAATAATTCATAGGGAAAAAGAAAATAATAGGCTTAGGGAAGGGAGAATAGAGACCTATACACTTACAGGACCTTCCAYCTAATTGCCTATAAATAATTGTCGTGCACGTATTACCCACAACAGAGCATGGTCTCTGGCTGTTATAAGCCTGGATGTCAGCTGCAGAGCTCAGCTGCTGTTTGTAAATGGTCTTAACTGTGCTCTTGATTTTTCTGTGCTTACTGTATATAGTTTTGTTTTATTGGCACTGTACTGTAAGCATATTCTGCACTATGCAAATATAAGAGCTGAGAAGCATATGGGCCGAATCCTGCAACACTCACTCAGGCAAATGTCCAATTCACTTGATGGGAACTTTTCCTGAGTAAGCAGTAGGAGCAGACTCTCATCGCCATCATATGCCTCCGCTGATTTCTCAGGTATGACAACAGACACTGGTACTTTGCAAACAAGGAAAGGAAGGGTATAAGACCCAGTACCGTGGGTAAATCTCAGTTCTGTCCTCCCGAGATTCACTGAGATGCTACAAAAGGCACAGTCAAGATAGAATGACCCTCTCCAGCCTTTAGTGTCCTGCTAGAAATCAGCTAATAAAAGGAAAGACCCTTATAAGTGATAACATTTCTCTGTCACCACTCTGGAGTCCACCYCATGGTACCAGCAGTGGAGACATCTCTGAGTCAATGCAGACTGAGTTAAGCTGCAGGCATCCTTGGAGTGAAGAGGAAGAGGAGGGAAATCCTCCTCTTTATAAAGAGCCCCTGTGATTTCTGCTCCACCACCGTGCTCAARAGCTTTGGCAGAGAGACATAACATAACTCAGAGTGGGAACTTCAGGATTCAGCTTTGCATCTAGGTCTGGGTCAACCCTGCCATCCGTCATACAGGAATGAGGTTTCAAYCCTCAACTGTGCAGGTGGCTAAAAGCTCTGTCCCATATCCTGATCTCTGTGTATTACATGGTCCATTCTGTGGTGACAAGGATCATGTTGTAGACTTCAGGCCCCAGTCCTACAAAAGCTCACACATATGCTTAACTTCTTACTTAACTCCAGTTCTGTCTACACTGCCCATGACAGCCTGATATATATCAAAGAAGCTGGATTTCTTCAATCTAGCTACCATGGGAACCAGTGCAGCAATGATGCCACAGCACAGACTTCAGCACGAGCCCAACAGGGACCCTGGCTACACACGTGGGGCTGCTAAAGTGTGCTGAAGACTGGGCTGTGTGTTTTCAATGCTAATGTCATCCCTAATAGCTAGACTAACAGTAACATTGGTACCYATATCTTCCTTTGTCCCGCAGCCATATCCTTTCAGCAGTGCCTGATTGGAAACTTAAGTTGCAGCCCTTACTTACATGCCTCATCCACATCTTCATGTGCCTTTAAACCAAAATGACTAATTCAAATAGAAGCCTAAAGGTCAAACCCTCCAGACCTGGTTTTGCAAAGCCCTTTGTACACGGCTTTTCCCCTTGTCTAAAAAAAAAAAAAAAGCTATTCTCATCAGGAAATGTTGGYAAAAAGGGTTTAATTACAGAAATCGTTTTGCTCCCTATGGAGAAAGCATGAAGAACGGCATATTTCCACATTTGAATTGCACATTCATCAAGAAAAGAGTGATTTCCCCTTAAGAATGTTCTGGAGGAGCAGAAAAGAGCATTGAACCCTGGGGTGTGTATTATTTTATAGTCTCTGAAAGGCAAATGGTTTCACTTCCATTGATTAAAATATATGAGACTTTCCCTCTGGATTACTCTCCTGGAAGTAGGAAAAAAAAAAAAATATCTTTAGCAGTGACTGTCAACTAGTGCAGCACCTCTTGGCAAAGGGCTTACCTAACCAACCAAAGACACTTCTGCTGCTGAACTTCTTCAGCAAGAAACCTCTGACCACAGCAGATGTTGCTACTTTTTCTTTGCTTGATGGATGGGGACTTCACGATAGGTGTTTTCATTGTTTTGTTAGAGCAAATGTCAACATGGAAACACAACCTGACATCAGGACTATTAAGTGCTAATCTGAGCGGCAGCTCCAGGACTTGCTCTTCTTGTCTCCTAGCACACAAGGTCTAATAGGCTCATGCATTAGTCTTTTCAATCACCTTCTTGTTCCACAGATGTAGCTTCTTTACAAATTCCGCAAAAACACTATTTGGAAGAGAGTTTGAGTTAATAGTCTCTGTTTGCAAGGAGCATTTCAGCTGTGCAAAGCTACTGTGGTGCAGGACACAGGCACAATATGGCAGGCTGGTGAACRTCTTCATAAAATATGTTCCAAATTGGCATGCGGCACACTTCTGCAACCACAGTAATTCACTGCGAATTGAGCAGGGGGATTTTCCTAAGCAAAGTCGTTTTTTCCCATTAAATTACTATTGTTCTCTTTTTTTTTTTTTTTTCTTATTCCAAGAGCATCATTGTCTAGTTCAGTTAACAGGGAAAGGCCAATTACACAAACAGTGCTGATCCATTAAACTTGGATTTACCAACCAGAATTCAAACAAACAGCATTCTGCTCCACACTTGGGTTTGCTAGTTTTCTTTTAATAATATTGCTGGAGTTTTTAAAAAAATAAATAAACGGCTGGAGTGAACAGGCCGATCAAATGGAAGAATTTCAAAACTGCAGGAAAGTACCGCAAAAAACTAAGAGCACTAAGAACAAGAAAAAGCAAAAGTTATATGCAATTGGAAGTGAAGATGTTCCATTTCCTTTCTAAAATCAAATGCAAACTGCTCATGTGACTGATTTAGTATTGAACAAGAGAGGGAAAATTGCCTCTTGGCATTTAAATGGAAATGTTTCTTGTTCAGAAATTTTGGAAGCTTGCATACTGTATGATTTTTGAAAGGCTTATACAATTACCATTGAATTTGGATGAAGTCTATTCCTAACAATATATATATTTCTCAATTAAACTTTGCCCTTCCAGAGACCTAAATTACCTTTGTCTAGAGTTTAGATTCCTGATGTGGAATATATTCCAGAGGCAATAAGGCCAATGCAAATGTATTTGATTTTTAATATGTATGACTGAAAAAAACAGTGAACAGCAGCAGCTATTTTGCAAAGCAGACCTTTATGTCGAGGACTCTGCTGTTTAAGATTATGTTCTGATTTGCTGTGTGCCTTTTTACCCTCATTTCTGGGTTTGGAATAAAACACAGCCTTACCTCTTGCTTTCCACAAAGGCTGGAAATTTTAGGACAAGATAGATTAAAAAAAAAAAAAAGGCAGAATGTAGCAGACTTGTACCTGGCTGATTTAAAGGTATGCCATGAAGAGGACAATTCCCATGTAGCTCAAAGCACTGCATGAAGTACTGCAGTCCATTATGTTCAGCACTCTTCTTACAATGCAGTTTTAGGGCCTAATCCAGCACCGCTCCAAGATTTGTGATGCCAACATAAGCCACGTAGAGACTGTTGCTGAAAAGTTTTGTTAGAGTAAATTTTGAAGARGGACTTGAAAGAGAAAAGGGCGATTATTTGGTGAATGAGAAAATGATAGGCTGAGYGTAAATGGCAACAGGTGATGAATCCTGGCAGAGATAAATTATCGAGGACCTGCCCAAGGTCAGACAGTGAAGCAGTAGCAGAGCCTGACACTTAGCAACACCACAACCCTTTCTCCCTTCAGACCATGTTGAATAGCAGCATTAAATAGCCCTAATTTCCAGTCACTACAGTTTAAAAACAAAACAAAACAAAACCCCCACAAATATTTAAAAGGCAGAAACTGATAGTATTGATCTTCCTCCCAAAGAAGAAGTAACCTTAAGTTATGCAACTGAAATCTTGCAGGTCTTCTTCCTGAGAATTTGAATTTAATTGCCAAATATCACAATTATGTTATAATAATAATAATAATAATAATAATAATAATAATAATAATAATAATAATGAAGAAATCTCCTGACACCACTGTGGATGATGTTCCCTGACCCCAAAAGCAAGACATTATGCAAGTTGCCTAACTAGGGGCAAGGGAGGAACAGAGGTTTCTCCCTCCTCATCACATGTGGTGAAATTGGAGCCCACCTGACCCCAAGAAGAGWGAGAGGCTCACGAGAGCCAGGACATGAAGGCACCACCCAAGGCCGCTCCCCATCCCATCCTTGTCTCCCTCCCGATCCCCATCTCATTCACATGCTGAAGCCAATGCCTATCCCATCTCATCCCCCTGCCTATTTCATGCCCAAGTCCAATCTATGCCTATCGCATTCCCAAGCACATCCTCTCCCCTCCCTATTACCTTCTAATGCTTGTGTCCACACCCAGCCCATCTCATCACCATGCCCATACCTATGTCCATGCCCATGTATGCCCATTCCCATTCCCTCCCCATGCCCTTGTCCATCCCCTCTACATGCCATGCCCATCCCCTCCCCATGCCATGTCCACCTCCTCCCCATGCCATGCCTGTGTCCATGCCTACGTCCATCCCCCCCCATGCCTATGCCATGCCCATGCCATGCCCATCCCTTCCCCATGCTCATGTTACACCTATGCCTTCCTTATGACCATGCATCCCTTCCCCATGTCCATGTCCAACTCCTCCCCCTGCCCCATGCCTATGCCATGCCCATGTCATGACCATGCCAATGCCTATGTCCTCCCATCTCATGCCTATGCCATGCCCATGCCACACCCATGCCCATGCCCAGCTCCTCCCTATGTCCATGTCATGCCCATGTCTATGTCCACTCCTGCCCCATGACTATGCCATGACTACGGCATGCCCATGCCCATGCCTATGTCCTCTCCTGTCCCATGCCTATGCCATGACTGCCATGCCCATGCCCATGCCCACGCCCACCTCCGCCCTATGTCCATGCTGTGCTCATGTCTATGTCCGCCCTGCCCCATGCCTATGCCATGCCCATGCCATGCCCATGCCCATTCCCGTCTCGTACTGATGCCCATCTCCTCCCCGTGCCCATGCCACCACAAGCCGTGCCCATGCCACCACAAGCCATGCCCATGTCCATGCCCATGCCCAACTCCTCCCCATGCCATGCCATGCCCGTGTCTATGTCCACCCCTGCCCCACGCCCATGCCATGCCCATGCCATGYCCATGCCCAGCTCCTCCCTATGTCCACGCCATGCCCAGGTCTATGCCCCCCCCGCCCCATGCCTGCGCCATGCCCATGCCATGCCCTTGTCCATGCCCATTCCCATCTCATACCCCTGCCCATCTCCTCCCCATACCCATTCCACCCCATTCCCGTTCCCACCCAAAGCCCACATCCACGCCATGCCCATCCCCTCCGCGTGCCATCCCCACGCCGGTGCCCGTGCCAGCCCCGTACCACCCCCGAGCCGAGCCGAGCCGAGCCGAGCCGGGCCAGGCCGGGCCGGGCCGAGGCGAGCCGGCCGGCGGTGCGCGGCAGGCGGCCGCATGTGTGCCTGTCATTCCCAGCCCGGGAGCGCCGGCTCCTGCCTCCCATTCATGTAACCTGTGTGTGTCTCTCTTTCTCTCTGTGTGTAACAGAGAGAGGGAGAGAGAGAGCGAGGCAAGGAGAGGAGGAGGAGGAGGGGGGGAAGCTTTAAATAAAGCCTTTGGATTGCAGCTGCTTATTTTGGGCAGTCCTACCAGGGACGATTCCTGCCAGGAAAGAAGCTGGACCGGTCCTTTTTTTTTTTTATTATTATTATTATTTATTTCGATTTTGATTTTTGGGGGTGGCGGTGGTGTATTGCCGAGCTGCCTGCTGAGATGAGCTCCGGTGCCTGGCTGTAGTTGCCCACTTTGGGATCGCTGGACACATAAGTGGCATTTCGGAGGGGGGAAGCCTGCAGACATGGTAAGCTTTGCTTTTTGCTTTGAAAAGTGCATTTGTGCGATCGCCTCCYTCCAGTTTTCCCTTCCCCCTTTCCTCTCCCCAACAAGCAGGCAGGCACACGGGTTGGGGTTGGGGAGAAGCTCCCTGAATCCCTGTTTTTTCCTCCCCACCATCCCTCCCTCTGCCCAGCTTTGCTTTTCTCCCCTCGCATCCCAGCCCTGCTGCTCCCTCCGCACACAGTTTGCAGCAATTCAGCAAAAGGCGAAGATGCTGCTGGAGGCTCCTGGCTGGGGCGGTGGGGACCAGCCACCCTCAGCCTGCCAAGACCTTGCTCCAGGGTATGTTTGGGGTGGCTTCTCCCATCCAATCCCCCCCCTCAGCCCTTCCCTCTGCACCCCGAGCGGTGCGGCTGTGCTGGGGTGGGGGGTGGGGGGAAGGCAGCAGTGCAGATTTGGAGGCACTGGAGCAAGGATGCCGCTTTAAGATCAATCGGTGTTATTTATGTAATAGTAAAAGCGGGGAGGAGGGGGGGAGAAAGAAGGAAAAAAAAAAAAAATAAGTGTCTCGGTATTTCTCAGCTGCACAAAGCTCCTTTTGCTCTGTCTGAACCCTCCGCCCCGTCCCCATGTCCTGCTGCAGGGTGGTGCGTGGTGGGAGTGTGTGTGTGTATGTTTACATTTGGATCTGTGATAGAGTCAGGGATGGGGATGGGAAAGGGGTCTCCCATTTTTCACGGGAGGGTGGGTTTGCCTCCAAGAGAAAGAAGGAAAAATACGCTTGACTGCAACTCGAGTGACAATTCTGTTTCTTAGGCATTAAATGTTAAAGCCCTGCTTCCAGCCATGCCCTGCCAGTATTAAAAGCCCCCTCAAACAGTGTGGYGTTTGAGGAAAGATGCTAGAGTGCCTGGGAGAAATGCAGTGGTTCAGACTCGTGCTCACATTCTCAGCAATTGGCATTCTGAAATACAAATTTTGGCTGTTGAACATAAAAACAGGCTGCTACCAAAAGCCATTTATTTCTTGTTAGTTGCTTTGATYRAATATATATATWYWTTTTTTTTGGTCTAAAATATCTGGGATATTTTACTTTGGAAGAAGTAGTAGCTAAGGCATGCCAAATCTTTAAAAAATAATTAAAAAAAAAAACAACTTAAAGTATTCATGAGGCAGTATGTATTTACTCTTTCTTACCATGACCATGCTTAGAAATTCGCAGTGGTTACAACCATCTAAGCCTATGATTTGGAAAAAAAAAATAATACATATTTATGCCACAGTCTTCCTTGTCTTATGGGATACATAGTCTGAARCACGTTTTTCATACAGCCAAAACAGAGCTAGCTAAATACTTATTGACTAGATAGACAAGACCTTTCTGTGTCTCAAATGCATTTGCTCATGGCTCTTCCAGGAAAGTTCAATTCTT
This sequence comes from Oceanodroma leucorhoa, assembly GCA_030449065.1. NCBI lineage: Eukaryota > Metazoa > Chordata > Aves > Procellariiformes > Oceanodroma > Oceanodroma leucorhoa. The sequence goes on from JASVER010000079.1 coordinate 4,150,361, forward strand.
TATGACTGAAAAAAAAAACAACAAATGCCAAAACCCTGAATCAAACTATAAAATAATCTCTCCACCTCCACCCCACCTTCCTTCTTAACTTTTTGCAGTGAATTCTCATCTTGAATTTATGGCTACATTATTATTTTTTTTTTTCCTGAGAAAAGTCCCGTGTGAAGGGAGGGACATAAAATGAGAAAATGAGAGCAAAGCTTTGAAGTTGGAAGTTGTCCGTGCGCTTTTTAGAGGGAAACTTCTGCTGTAGCCTGGCAAGTTGTTAGTGTGCTGCTCCCTGCTCTGGGGTGCAGGAATTGGGCAGGGGAACTTGGCAGCTCCCAGCCTATCCCAACCCGATTTCTTTCTGCTTCGCTGACCCTAATAAAATTACTTACTATTAGGGTGGCCCCTCCCCTCCTATGGAAAGTGCTCTGCTCCCAACATGTGCACCATATGTGCCTGCAATACCCAAGGTTTACCATTTACGCCTATACTATGCCAGCAGCCCACATGTGCCAGCCGCACGCTGGGTCCGGCAAGGGCAGGGTATCGGCCATCGGAAACCCCAACGTCTCCCCGCTTCGCCGGGGGAGGCTGGGGCTGAGCCAGTGATTTGTGTTTAATTTATTTCATTGGCCTTTTCAGAGCCAGGCGCCTCCCACTCGGTGTCTCAGCCTGTAGCACTTTTATAGGCTTGGGTGGAAAAAACAGGGAGTGTATATAGATATATTTCTAGTACGGTGTGTGTGTGGTGGGGGGCATAAAGGTAGGGAGACGTGTCTCTGTGGCACTGTTTTGCAGTGAGACAAGCCTTCAAAGCAGCTCGCTTGGCTCTGCCTGTGTTACAAGGCTGTAGGAATTTGCTGGTTTATGGCCATTGCRAGCTGCCCTTCCCTGTTAAAACTCCCAGGTCCCAGCCTACGCCACGCTGCTGGATCAGTCCTTGCTGGCGCGGGCTGTTTCGTGGCCATGAGGATTCCCCGTTGCCGTGATCCCTTAAGAATGGGCAAGGAAAATTAGGGTCTGTGCTGGTTTCCAGCAGGTTTGGGGACAGGGAGGGGAGCGTGAGGTCGCGGTGTGCGGCCAGGCGTTTCCCAGGCACCTGAAAATGTGACCTGGGTTGTGCTTCCCCCAAAGACCGGGACCACTGCTCCGCACCGGACCCCCCTGGGAAGGGGGTCTGCACCCACAGCCGGGGCAGGGAGAGGAGGTGCCTTTGCAGACAACCTGTTTCAGTTTTTCCCCCTTTCCCCCCAAAAAAAACCTCACCAGAATTGGGAATTACTGCCACTGCACTAAGATGTATTTATATTTCTGCAGGGACTCCTGCCTCTGTGCCTCACCCTCCCTTCCCGTACATACGTGCGTGCATGTGTGCACATCTTTACAAGGGGAGATTTTCAATTTTTCCATCATTTATTTGTGCGATCTGGAGAAAAAAAATCATGTTTTGGTGGACAAAGAGGGTCTTTGGTGGGGAAAGGGTCTTGGGTGGTGTTCAGGCTGGTCTTTGGGAGGGGAAGGGGGAAAAGGCAAAAGGGGTGCACAAGTTAACTTCATAGTTCCCCTTTTTTATTAGCAAGGGGTCCTGGTTTAGAAAGGGTTTTCTGAGGGGAATTTGCCTTCTCTGATTTTAAAGGATAAGGAAAAATCATTGAGAGACGAGAGTAAAACTGCTCATCTGGTTTTGGTTGGGGAGAAAGGGGAGATACACCCCCCCCACGATGATTTATTTTACTAATACTGGATGGAAAAAGGGACTCATCACTCTGGTTTCTGTGGGTCTGAGGAAGGAGTGAGATTTTCACAGAAAAGACTGTGGCTTTCTGAAGTCCTTGTAGCTTAAATTATTTTACTTGACTCATTTAAATTAGATACTTTCCTTTTGTTTTGGTGAGCAGACGGCACACTGGCAAGGGAAAATGTTGTTCTCTTTTGTTTTACAAAGTGAGGAAATTTTTCGCTTTTATTTTATTTGATTGGTTTCCTGGAGTGCATAATAACTAAAATGTTATTTCATTCCCTCTACAACACGTACACTATTCCAATTAAGAGCCTGCTCTGATTATTTTTAACCTGGTAGTTTACCATTTCTCCGCTCAGGAGAATAAAACATTGAGTTCGTGCATTTTAAAATAGCTGAGATGCTTAAGCAAAACTACCTTTTCCCTAGGAAAGTCATTTCCAGTTCTGTTCGAGTTCCCGCTTCACTGGTTCATTTTCTGACAGAATCACAGCCTTGCAAGGAGCAGAACTATGATCTTACGTAACTTGATGTTTCCAGATCAAAAGTTACAAATATTGCAGTAATAGCACGATGAGAGAGATTTGGCAGGATGAATGTTGCATGACATATGTTGATTTCTTAGTAGGATTTCAGATGAAGGCATTTTTAAAAATTTATGGGGGAAAAAAGAAGAATTAAAAAAGATGAATAAACAAAAACTTGCTCATTTGATATCTCCTTTAGCATCGCTTTCTCTTTTTATCTTATCTCCATAGACACTTGAGACTTTATTTTTTCTTTTTAAAGCAAACTCTTCTGTGTTTAAGAAATTGTAATATCAAAAAGTGAAACGGCTTGAAACTCTCTCTCTCAGATTTGATTCAGGCAGATGAAACTCTGTAAATCAATGTCAATTCAGATTTAAAGACTGGCTGTTACCTGCTCTGTTGCAAGGTCTATCAGCGTAGCTTATTGTAACTAAAAGCTAAAATATTCTGTTTCTGCTTTGAACTGATGGATTGGCATTGCTGGGCACTTTGACCACGTAACGTGCTCCAATTGCCAGTGAATTGGGTATTTGTGGACCCCTGACCAATATGTTTCAGAGGAAAAGTCTTGTAATGAAATATTTTTAAAATTGTAAATATATATATTTCCTCTTTGCAGTAGATTAAAAGGAAAAAGAATCACGGAGAAATTTTATATCTTAACTATATCAGTATAGCTTGAGAAGTGGTGCTGTAGTGTGGCTATAGGACTTAGATTTTGACTCAGGAATAAATGTATGATTTGCATTCCTCTGTGTCATTTCACCGTCGCTCCGCTGATAGTCAAGTAATCTTCCTAGAAATATATATTTTTCTTGCCAGCTGTCCTGAATCATTCTTCCTGGAGCATCTTTAAAGGCAGAGTTGAAATCTGAATAAGAGGGCACATTTGCTTGGCTATGTGGAGTGACAAACACTTCTTACAGAAAGTTCAAATTTCTTGGGAAGTTTGAGCCTTACTCACCGAAAACCGTATGCCTTTACACCAAACTGCTGTGAACGAAGCTGGTTTTGTGCTGTAGGGGGATTCAAACTTCATCKCATATTGTCCTGCTGGGTATCAGCAGAGGTGATCTTTTTTTTTGAATGTAAAGATGTCCGTGAAAGCAGCAGGCACAGAAATCTGTGTTCTTCCAGTGTGTTGGCAGCCAGAAGGAGGAAAATGCACTATGAAATGGGATAGGGCTGGCCGTYAAGTTTCCTATTCCAAGTAAGACTCACTTTCTAGGATGTGACACATCCTTGTTTTTTTAAAAGAGAGAAGGGAAGAAGAAGAGAGGAGTTGCTGGTGGTCGATTTAGGTGGAGGAGCTTGCTGAATCGCATTTATCAGTCTATTTAAATGGGGATGATTCAATTAGATTTCACTGATATCTCCTCGGGCTTTAGCGAAGTAGTATTTGCTACAGTCTAGGAAAAACGCTGCAGTCCAAAATCCTGCTTTAACTACCGCTARGACACCGGTGACGGTTGTGCTACCCAGGCAGCAATAGCAAACCTGAAAGTAGGAGATGTCTCGTTGGCCATTGATTTAGGTTTTAGGYGATTATTCAATGCAGTTTTCTCTTTAAATACTGAGTAGAAGCTGTATCGCTTGYCTGCTCATGTGTTTGCACACACTGAGTCTTCAAAGTATTCTGGAGGTTGCTCAGTTAAACATTCAAAAGTTAGAAAACAGAAGGATTAAACCTTATTTTTACTGTTTTAATTCAACCCTATGTTATATATGCAATAAGGGCTCAYGGTCTGTTTTCTCCCCCTCAAGCTTCAATAAGTGCACTGAAAATCTTAAGATTGCTTWAAACTTTCAGTCTAGGGCTGTGCCTTCTGAGAAATAATTAGATCCATACATAAAATCAGTCTTGGTCTTCTATATCGTGCTGTATGGAGGGAAAGAGAAGCCAGGATTCAATTCCTTAACAGGAGTGTACTTCAAGTACTATCTATCCACATGAAAGCAAAGTCCTAGAGGCCACCAAGTCATAAACCATCTCTTCCACTGGGTCCCCTGGACTTAAATGGGCCAATCTTTAAAATGAACTGAACTCCCAAATTTTATAATAGAAAGTTTTCAATATTCTGCTAATTCCTTTTGAACTGCCCCTGTGTCTTTGGATGCTGAAAACCATTTTGTCCTCACCTATGTAACGTAATGAAGAATAGGAAAGGAGAGTTTGATTAGTCAAAAAGCCTTCAGAAGTAACTGCCAGAAGTGTTTGGAAAAACTGATGGAGCATGAGAGATGCTGGAATTTGCTTCCCACTTGTTGATGTACACTGTATTGGCTGGTTGGGCTTGGTGCAGCACAGATCCCGTCAGCCAGGAACAAGCAAATGCTGCTATTTCTAGAAAATTGCCCTTTGTGTGGCTGGGTTTAAGGTGTGATCAGCTTTTTGGCGTTGGCACAGATTTTTATGTTAGAAAGCAGAGAGAACAATCTCAAGAGCCGATCTCACGATGCTTTCCTGCAGACAGAGCTGTGATCGGGGGTTACTTACGGTGCTAAAGCAAAGCAAAGTTCACACAGCCTTTAATTTCTGTTGTGGGCGTTTGACACATAAACAGATCAGACTCTGAGCTATCAGGATGATCATCCAGAGGTTGCAACACAMTTAGCTTCAACACAGTTATGAAATGTTGGGTTGAAGTGACTTGCCCGATATTGCCCACTGTCTTAGGGCATCGTTCGGCTGCCTTAATCTGAAACACATTCGTCCTCGTTCCTCTGTCCCCTGCTTAGTCACGACAAACCTTCCAGCTCTGCAACGGTGAGACAGGGATCGTAAACCTCATCTTCCACTCCTCATTGTTTCATCTCCAGGCTGGCTTGGATAAAACAYGGTCTTGTGAATAATGACTGCATCGTAATGAAGGCAGACAGGGTGCTTGATTAAGGCAACTTTCATTGTTTTTTTTCTTAAATTCTGGGTCTCCAGTATATACTTTTAAATCTTACTATTGGTCTGTTAGTCTAGTCTGTGTTGGAATTTTTTTTTTTTGAGTCTTGCAAAAGCTAGTAGCTTTGTCAGGTTGCATCATTTTGGTATTTGTATGTGTCAATGGTTTAAATTAACAGATCATCATTGCTTGGTTTAAYAGAGTACACTGCTCCCCTAAACAGATCCCTCCCAGTCCATCCCGCTTAGTCTGGTTCTCTCCTCATCTCCTGCCTCTTCCAGCTCTGTTCTGCCATCCCATTTTCACCCCTCTAATCCCTGCTCTGCAGGTCTCTCACMCCAACCTCATTCAGCTCTTCCTGGCTGGGGATCAGGCCGAGCACCGGAGAGCATCTCCAATTTCAGTTCTGATACTCGRATGCGGACCTGGCACATCCCACAGCACAAAACAGCTTGTTTAGTCCCACACAGGTAGAAATTTAAGTGATAGAAGCTGGCAAATGTGTACAAATGCACCCAGGAGCATGTAGCAACAGTGTTTTTATCAAAGATGTCTAAACTTGGCCAAATTCACACAGATTCACACAAAATTCATTAAACGAAAAACAGTTCTCTCCCAGGCAAATTTCAAGTCCTTCCTCTAAAGTCCTAGAGATCCCAGAGGAGGTTTTAGAGAGAAGGCTAAAGGCATTTTTTTAACATGGGTAAACCAACATATTTTTCCCTAGCCTTGTTCTCGGAATCTGCTGAACTGTTTTGACTGAAATTTTCCAAAAAACTTAAGCCTGAGGCAGACAGCTGCCATGGAAATTTTCAGCCCAAACAATTTGCTTAGTATAGTTATGAGAAAGTGCGAATGCTGTTTTATTATTAAAGCTGCCTCGCTCTTCCCATAATTGACAGCACTACCAACTTTGCCTTTCCCTAATAAACAGATAACTTGAGATTTTGTTACAAACGAATTTTGTGTTTGTGTGTTTTACAGATATTTTTATATATTGGAAATTGATTATAAAACTGACACATGCATTTCAGCATGTGTTAGCAGATGATGAAATCTCAAGCTTCCTGGAAACAAAAGTGAATACAATTAATGAGAATCCCACAAAGCCGCATCAAAGCAATACAACATTGCAGGATTTGTAGAATGGGATTAAAACAAAAGGCATCTCCGGAGATGTTGCATTGAGAGAGCAATCACACAGATTCCCATATATCCCACCTTTGGGTTCATGGTCCTTCTGACAGAAGAATTCTGATTTAACATAACAACATTCTCTTGTAACAGCAACTGTTATTGCAAATCACAGCCCATAAACAAGGGGGGGCAGGAAAAGGAAACCCCTAAAACTGAAAGAACAGATAATTGTATTTTTTTGTGTGATCAGTTTTTTTCTTTTTTTATCGTCACCACAGGTGACTGCTAAGGCTGTAGTTTCACATCAAAGCCAACCTCAGGACCCATTGCCATGGAAGGAGAAGGGGTCCTGCTCTCCCCCTCTCCTCCCCTCCCAGTGTCATAGAATCACAGAGTGATAGAATGGTTTGGGTTGGAAGGGACCTTAAAGATTGTCTAGTTCCAATCACCCTGCCATGGGCAGGGACCCCTTCCACTAGACCAGGTTGCTCAAAGCCCCAACCATCCTGGCCTTGAACACTTCCAGGGATGGGGCATCCACAACTTCTCTGGGCAACCTGTGCCAGTGYCTCACCACCCTCAYAGTGAAGAATTTCTTCTTTATATCTAACGTCCTCTCTCCCCAGCTCCTGACCTTCCACTCCTTCAGAATATGTCTGATGATTTAATTCGTCAACCCAGGAGAAAACTAGCTCCATCTTTCGCTAGGGATTTTGGKTTTTTTTCTGCTGAGTTATTGACTTACGTTGAGTCAATGTGGTGGGAGCACGTGCYGAGGAGAAGGGAGAAAGAAGGGGGTACAAACAGCTTTTTGGAGGTGTTGAGTTTTTAGGCTRGTCTCATGACCCAGGAGATTTTTCCTGGGTTGCCAACTGTTTACAGTAGTTGTATCGTGCTGATATGAAGCCTAATTCTATTCATATTAAAATACAGAGTGCACCTTTTCATTACACTCTYCTATCTTCAGGACAGTCTTTTGGAGTGTCCTGCTCAGTAGGCACTAAAGCAGTTGTCCTCTATCACTTTTCTGGATTCTTTTTTAACCCAGTGTATAGTTGTGATGGCCAYAATACCCTGTACAAAAAAGTTTCAAAATTTAAAATCATGCAGTGAGTGAAAAATTTTCCCTTTTGTTCTGCTTTAAACTCACAATTTGGTAATTTCATTAGGTGACTCCTACTTTGTGGGTTATAGGCATCATGATTTAATAGAGGTCTGTTCCTCCCACTTTTTGCTGAAAATCCCTACTCTACTTCATCTCTCCTGCAAAAGTCTGTCTATATTCCCAATAATCTTTGCAGCCCCTTTCTTTGACTTTGTAATTCTACTATGTATTTTAGAGATAGGTTGAACAAAAATGCATGTGGCATTAGGATAGGAATGCATCATTAGCTTATACAGCACCATCCTGATACATTCTTCTCCTTTTGTTGTCTGGTTTTTTTCCTAATACATCCCGAGATTTTCCTTGCGTGTTTGACTGGCACAAGCAGAGAGCCAATATTTGTAGAGGACATCCCATAGTGATTCCCCAGCCACCTTCCTGTGTGGTAACAGTTTATTTAGAGCTCACATTGTGTATGTATTGTTAGGATTGGTTTTCCCTTTATGCACTACTTTAGTTTTATTGACAGTGAATTTCATCTGATGTTTTTATCACCCRGCTAGTTACTCAGTATTGTGAGAGTAGGTTGTGGTGTAATGATTGGAGGCTTCGGGAGAGAATCAGAAAGCCCAGCAATGAAAAAGGCTCTCATTTTGACTTTTATTCTTGTCCTGGGGATAATCTGAACAAAAATATAACCAACAAAATACAGTTAATATCAAGTAAGAACAACCAGCCTGCCTGTCTTGTGACACCTGACTGTGAAGTTGTCTGCGGCTCAAATGTTTTTGCTTCTCATCGACAGCATCTAACTGAGTCTTTTTTCTTAGGCTTCTTTCTAGTGAGCATTTGGTCTTCCCTCAAACAGCAAATTATACCCCTTGCTTCATCCACGCTGGAGCACCTGAGTCCTSAACCAAGGGACAACTTAATGACCATCTTTTCACAGCCTGACATGTTTCCCCTGCATCTCCATCTCCTAAATTTCACTCCTTCCTATCCTAAAATCCATCTTGTGTTCATGATGCCCTGCAAAGACGCCTCGGATTTGGAAACTTTTGATACTCTCCTGGTTTTGCTTTTATCTCACAAGAAAGTGTGAGCAGACAAAGCCACCTGTCTGTCACTTAAAACCCTGTTTGTTGACGGGCATTTGGGTCTACCTGAACAGTGCTTGCTTTAGGSCTTGCGTTTTATAGCTTATTATTGCTGGTGCTGTTCACAATATTACTTGGGATTGGAGGGATCCACAAATGACTCATACAGAAGCCACAAACCATTGCTTACATCCCTGCATGCCCCCCATATGCCTTAAAATGTCATCTGTTTGTGGCTTTCTGTGCCAAACACTGCTGATCACGGGCTCCGGAGAACAACGTTATTGTACACCTGCATCACKTAGTTTTGTACTATTTTATACCTTCTGCATAATTAATGTTTTGCTGAATTTTATGTAGTTAGTTATTTTGGCTTTTTATGCCTTCTCCTGAGATTGTCAGACAGCAAGTGTCTAGTTGAGAAGATGGTAACAGGMAAGAAGGGGATGCTAGAAGCTGATACTAGGGAAGAAAAGTGGATCTTTTTGGGAGGTGGCGTTGAGGGTGAGGAAATGGGGGAATACCAGGAACGGAGGGACCTGTGCCAGCTCTTTCGGTGCTAGAGATGGATTGCTGCAGCTGGTGCTCTGCTGTGCTCTGTGCAGTGAAGATGGTTCGTTTTTCTTTTTTTTTCTTTGGGGATTTTTCCCCCCTTTCAGAGTATGGAAGGCTAAAAATTCTGTAACATCTCTGCTGTGCATGAAATAATAAATAAAAAAAAAAATCAGGGTACTTTTTACTTGTCAGTTACTATTTCATTTCCCTACCCCCAGCCCCAGGAAAGCTGCTGATCAAATGTGTGTGGGGGGGGCACATATTCTTCATCTGTGAATACTCCTGTTTGTTTCTCTCTCATTCCCTCTGTTCAAATGAAAATACCTTGAGTTAACTTTACACAGACTGTGTGGTAGCTCACCTTGCATCGTGTTTCCTTGAATATTTCATGAAGGCCTTTTTTTAAAATGTGCACTGCTCTCAGAACACAGACTGAGTGTTTGGAAGTGGACGTTCCCAGCGACAGAGATTTTTGGAGATAGCAAAAGCCGGTCACATCCAATCTTTCTTGAATCCTCAAAGTACCGCAACACTTAAACCTAAACCAGGGCCAGATCCAAGGATCATTACTGCTAATTCAAAGGCTCCCGTTGGTTTTAATGGGCTCTGGATCAGACTTTTCCACTCCTGCTGTGGAGCTGTGCTGGCTCCCCCAGTGCAGAAACATGAAATGGCCATGAAAATTGAAGGCTGGTTTGGAAATGGATGTCATTTTGACTGCCAGACTAATTGCACATACGAGGCTGGGAGGGTGATAGGCTTGGGGTTTTCTTGATGTTTCCAAGTAAGTCAAAGTTCCTATAATGAAAACATGTGGAGTGTTTTGTAACTATTTTTATACCTACATTAGACTTGATGTTRGTGGCTTTGAAGTATTTAACGTTTCTCTTCCTCAGCTGTCCTCTCGAGTGAGTTTCCATTGCAGGGCTGCAGGAGTTGTTGTGTAAGGAACAACGCAGCAGCCTGGCATTGTCTGCTGGGGGGGGATGCTGCCTGGCTTTGTTTTGCTTCATTTCTTTAATCCTATTTTATCCTTTCTCTTGCTGGCGAGAGGGACATCAGGCCAAGGTATTAAATCGTACTGACCAGCGTGGGCTGAAAATGAAGTACATGCCAGCTAAAGACACAAATGGGGAGTTTTCTGCTTAAACCACTGAGCGCTAATGTCTGTCACATAGGAGGAGCCAACTATTTAATATTCAGTCCATTCAAAAAACATTATTATGTCCCAACGGTAATTTAAAACCACATCTGTTAGAACCATATGTGGGGGAAGCATACCTTTTTTTTTTTCCTTTTTTTTCCCCTTTTTATTTTTTCTTTAGGTCCCAAGTTATCCTGTTTATAGGGTTATCTTCAATGTGGGCATCTTTCAAAATTTCAGACTGACAGCCATGAAATGCCTGGAACAAAAGAACTAAATTAATTGAACTCTTCTATTTTTCGCTTTGTAATTAATGTGTGGGCTTTTACTGGGTAACTGCAAGTAGACATCCAGCTTTGAAAGGAAACCTTCCATAGATTGGGATCGTGCCTCATGCCTCTGTTGTCTGTAACCTGATATTTATTTTTCTATCTAAGATATTGGATATTTCACAGTTTTCTTGTTGCTGTTATTCCAGCTTTCCATTAACAATGTATGTGACCTTTGAAAATAGCTCTTCTGGGTAGTCAGGGCATCTAATTTTTACTTTGTGGAATTGCCATTGGATTATTCTGTCCTTAAAAATAGAAGATTAAATTTTGTTTTCAAAACGTCCCATCATTATTATCTGAGAATTACTAACTGGCATAATCTTGAAATCCTTAAACCTAAACAGTGCTAACAGCATATCTGCCATGGTTAGTGGAAGCTGGCTCCACAGAACCCTCAAGTCAAAATATCTGCTATAGGTCCCTCATTATACAGTCGGGAAAGTGCTCTGTCACCTCTACATTGAGTGCAACATACTTTGCCGTGTCTCTCTGTACTCAAGCCCGGATTCAGCCCAGCTAAACATAAGTACCTGAGTGAATTGCTTTGAAAGAGGGTAATTGGTGGCAAGCAGTTGTACCTCCAGACTTCAAGCACGGAAGTTAAAGGAGCTCCTTGTTCCTTCACCCATGTCTCCTGCTCCCTCTGTCTGAGAAGGGTCTTCAATAAAATCCGGACAAAGCCGAATTCCTGAGTAGATGGCAAGCGCTGACTTTCTCTCTGTGCTTGTTGAGACTACGCACTGTGTAGTGGTAGGGAACATTTCCATTACGTTGCCCCTCTTCTCAGAAGTCCAGTTTTGGATGGTGATGGCAGGGAGAGTTGTACTTCAGTTACGATGGTCAAATTGTACTATCAAATACCGGTGTTCAAGCTGTGATCCCCTGTTGTTAACAAAAATTGTGCATGTTAAGTGATAAATTTAGAACACTCTCAGACCACAAGCTAACACTTTAAACAATCCCCTCCCCCCCARTAAACAGCAAATAGCTGCTCTGCTGAGCTTTTTATATAAGTGCCAAATGCTTAGTCTTGTGCAGAGTCCCGTAGAAATCTTGGCCCTTCCTTAAAGGAATGGATTTCCCCATTAAGTGCATCCACATCTGCTTCCAGCATCAGGCTTTCTACTGTTTGTCCTTCACAAATAGGCTGAGTATCTCAAAGAGAAATAATCACAACGTAAATAGATAAGCGTGCAAGTTGTATTCATGAAAGCACCGTTCATGAGCTACACATCTTTCCAGTGGCATTTACAGCATGGCATATTGTGCGTCTCCCTCCAGCTGTGTTTTAAGCACTGAGCGATGAATTTCTTAGCTAAATAGGATCCTGATGTACAGAGCACCTGACGACCGAAGAGTTAAATATGCAGCTATAAATAGCATGCCTACTTTGATGGGATGCATTGTATTGTAATTTTAGCTCTAATTAAAGTTTGGTTGTAGGCATGAAATATCTCAGTCTTTCAGGAACATGTGTAAATCTCTGAAATCAAGCTGGTTTTTGTTGTCTGAATGTTTTGGCACAGTTGTGCCATTGCATACGAAGTTTTATGAGTAGCAATATAATAAAAATGGTTTTGCATGTCAATGAACAGCATTTTTTGATTCATTTTGGGTTAATCAAGTGCTGAAGTTAAATCGGAATGCGTTAATTTGTTCTTGGTTTAAAATGAAACTCCACTGTGTCCTGAAAAACTTGTGCCTTCCTGTAGTGAGTTTGATGTTGAGAAGGTTTTGTGGGGTTGATTGCTTCCAGATAAGTGGGAAAGTAGCTATGCTGAAAAAACCCTTTAATTTGAATGATGTGCGTGGAAAATGTGGGAAAAAATGAAGAAAGCTACAAAAGAAACAACACGTTTTATGTTTTTGGCACAGTGAATTTCATATTCCTACTCCCTGTCCTTGTGTGATCCCTGAGCACTTGATGGATGAGAAAGATAATTGTTGATCATTTCATGAAGCTCTGCCAGTAACACATACCAAATGTAATTAAACCTCCAATTTTATGCTTTTAAATACATTTTTCACCAAATATGGCAATTAACCACTTCTCTGTCAGAGCAGGAGGGGGCAAGGCATTTTGGGTCCTATTTTCTAGCCACACTTACTGTGAAGTGGGGTTTTTCATTTTCAAAACAGTTCCCCATTTCTGTTAGATCATTTCACCTTTGAGGTTTCATGGGAGTCATCCTGGAACTTCAGAAAAATTGCCACAAATGATACTTTTGCTTGTTAGACTTCTGTAATTCTTGTCTCACCAGATAACCCACTGCAAGATTTTTGCAGCTGGGATGACGAACAAAGGAAGTTTAATGTCATTCATCTCTGATTTTAACCCTATGCCTCTGGTGTAGATTTCAGGCTAATTTCTTGGAGGAAGGCTTTTTAAAATATCTGTTGTCAAGCTGATTCATTCCATCTGAGGTTACTGTTCCCCCGTCTATAACATAGGCAAAAAATTTGATTGTGATCAACTTCGATGCAGCTGTGATCTTACTCAAAAGAAGAGTAGACATGATCCTTTTCTCTAATAAGTGAGAATACCCAAGAAAGTACCATTTTGGAATGACAACCCTCAACCAGAGGGACCACCTTTAAGAGAAAACAAGGGGGAATGACAGATTGATATTGCAAGTTAACACCTGATGGACACTCTCAGCACAGCCTCTCTGCGGCAGTTGGTCTCCGACTGTCCAGAGCCCGATTCCACCTGGACACGCAGCACGATGCACTTTGCTCTCTCCTTGAGCATGAGGGCACGCTCCATGAGCTGACACTAGTTTTTACAGCATATGTGCTGGACAGCTTGGGCAGGAACTGAACAACCCCCAGCCTGCAGGTCATGTCCCACAGGGCAAGTTAGCTGATCCCTTTTCTGTCACTGTTTCTTGCTCGTTGTAGAGACATCTCTTCCCCGTTGCTTCATTACAGGACACGCTCCCAAGTCCTCCTTTTCTAGTTCGCTATGCTTTAGCCCTGGGTGGGCCTTAAATTTGAAACATAAATATAATGCAAGTCTGAATGTCCTGATTAGACTATACAGAGTTGTGGTTACAGTAACTAGTCATTAAGGAGACAGTTTGATCTTAATAAGTAGGTTAAAGGAGGGGACATGGGGACTTCTGGTCTGTTTGCAGCTTTATTTTGTGACCCAGGAGAAGCATTTTTGTCTCTTAATTTATCTGTCCATAGGAACTTACTGGTTATTTCCTCTTTGCCAAATCATTTTGGTGCCCTGGCAGCCCTGTCTCTCATTCTCCTTTCCTTTAATATATCACTGCACTGTCCTGGCAGCACTCGTTTTAGGCTACAGAAATTCAGTCCATCATTCTTCATACAAAATTATTGAATGGGAATCACATTTGCAGTCAAGCTGGAAGTAGAAAGCTAGTTGACCTGTCTTTTGGGRCATTTGGTTTTATTAGGTTCCTACACGTGTTTACTTTGATCCCTTCAATGCCATCCTAGAAGACGATTCCAGGCCAGGCAGTTTCTTCAAACACGTGTATAAAATCCTTTCTAAATTTGTCAGATCTTCTCAATTACAAATCCATTGTTCTGTATGAGACAGAGAATTGTTMCTTCCACTTGGAAAAGATTAGCCATTTAGCTGTCAGGAGCTCGCAGGATCCACCACTGTTTATAATGTGCTGTGTTCAGTATAGATGCATTCCCAAATCTACATTATTCTAAATGTCAGATTTTGAAACGAGCTGAATTCTATATTACACCAAAAGAGCTGAATCCCAGGACATTCTGACAATACATGTATACTTCCTTTCTGCAGATTCCATATTCATCAGAGATTGATCATTTCAGAGCACGCACTTGACCTATGCTCCAATATATTGTGGGTAGACCTTTTCTTGGCTGGAGAGCGTCTTGTCCTTACCCCACATGGAATACTGCTTCCAGCTCTGGAGCCCTCAGCACAAGAAAGACATGGACCTGTTGGAGCGGGTCCAGAGGAGKCCACAAAAATGATCAGATGGWTGGAACACCTCTTCTCTGAAGAAAGGCTGAGGGGGTTAGGGTTTTTCAGCCTGGAGAAGAGAAGGCTCTGGGGGGACGTTATTGCAGCCTTTGAATACTTAAAGGGGGCTTATAAGAAAGACAGAGACAGACTTATACTAGGACRTGTTGCAACAGGRCAAAGAGTAATGGTTTTAAACTAAAAAAGGGTATATTCGGAGTAGATAAAAGGAAGAAATTTTTTACAATGAGGGTGGTGAAACACTGGCACAGGTTGCCCAGAGAGGTGGCAGATGCCCCATCCCTGGAAACATTCAAGGTCAGGTTGGACGGGGCTCTGAGCAACCTGATCCAGTTGAAGATGTCCCTGCTCACTGCAGGGGGTTTGGCCTAGATGACCTTTAATGGTCCCTTCCAACCCAAACTATTCTATGATTCTATGATTCTGTCTTCTAGGAAAGGGACAAAAGGACCTAAGAGKGAAAAAAAGCAAAATAGACCTGGGTACAATATTACCCCATGTTACTGCCCTTGGCTATTGAATTTTCCACTTTCTCATTCCAAGTATAGTCTTAAAAGAGGAWTAATGTTTCAAAACTATCTCAGATCCAACACTAGCAGAATGTTAGTTATCTATCCCATTTAATCTGTTTAGATATAGTCTTCTTATATAGGATGTTGATAGGTGGTAACAATACAGTTACCTTTCCAGCTTGTTTTATCAGCAACGACTCAGTGTTTTCTACGCATGAAAACTGGGCTGGAGACAGAAAATGCGGAATGAAGCAGACTAGTGGAGTGCAAATRGAGAAAAGATCTGCATTTCTAGATGAAAGCAAGTCCCTTTGTTGCCTTAATTTATCCTTATTGGTTTTACAAAAGGACCACGTGAAGGMCAAAATCAAAACATACAGTTATCTTAACTGTTTGGTCAAGTACCACTCATGTCCAGGTTTCTTTCTGCCTCTCTGAATGAAGGTGTTGGGAGAAGTATGTGACTGAGAGGTGGAGAAAGACTCCCCAAGTCTAAAAGTTTTCTTTAACTTCAGATTGGTTGGAGCAACTGATGTGTCAAAGCCACACAAATCGGATAACATATAGAAGGGCCATGCAGGATGACTCAGATTCATTCATATGAAAAGAAGATCAGCTCTTCAAACTGAAACAGAGGGAAGCATAGGGAAGGGAGGATCGCAAAATAAGCTGATAAAGCCTAAATATTTTCAAACCTTGCTCATAACAGTTACTGTTAGTTTAGACATCCTTTTGGGGAGCCATCCAGAGAAGAAGAAAAGAGTAGGAAAATATTTTTTAAAAAGGTTAACACAAGAAACCTCCATCTTTTCTTACAAGCTGCACTGGGAGGTACAATGAAGACAGATTACGAAAACCCCCTGAGGCAAACATGCCAATTTTTTTTTCACTGTCTGTCCAGTTAAAGCATCTATTTAGTGAGCCTATCCAAAGCAGATGCCACTTTTCTCTTTGATAAAGGACAGTGCAGGAGATCGTGATGGGGACTATTACCTTGTGGTCACCAGGGAGCTGTTTACTAATAGAAATTAAAGTAACCGCCRCAGCCCAACAGGCATCAGATCCCTTTTCTCCACCTCCTATTTAACTCAGGGTGAATGTGGTGAGGGAAGGTTCCTTGTTAAAACTCCTGGTGTTAAGAGTCAGAAAATCCTGTGGGTTAGGTTCCTTTCTTCTTCCGATCTCCTTGGCAGGAAACTTGTGTTGGCCAAGGCCCAGGGATTTCTAGCTAATAAATTATTATGTTGGAGGGACTACTCACCCTGTAGCCATGCTAATTAGGCTCTTACCAGCAATTGAGGTCAGTTTATATTCTCAACATTAATGTAGGACAGGCAGGTGGGACCACGTGCTGTAGTTTTTCCTTATTTGCAAAATAAGGCAGAGTCATAGTTTGTAAGGAAACCCCTGTCAAATTCTAGGTTTTCAAAGTCACTTCGGGGCACAACTGGAATACCAGTAACTCCCTGTCATTTCTTGTTATTGGCTCTGTATCTTGATGGTCCCAATTAGAAATACTTTATGACTGATAAGATAGCTAACATCTAGGTAGGAAGGTGTCAGAATGACATGGATGTCCTTGGTATATATTCTTCACACCCCAACTACTCTTTGAAAAAGTTCCATATGATTATTAATAACTCCAAGGCACATTATTTCCCACTTGAGAAACAGTGACTGAAAGTCAAAGATAAAGACAGAGGCACTGCCAAATAATATTTTGCAGGAGGACATTGGGTATAATGCAACAAAAAAAAAAAAAAAAAAGAAAAAAAGTCCACAAAAATATTTTACAGTAAAGGGTGTAGCTTTTAGAGTTGCCACAGCATCCTGTATTGCCAAGGACTTACGATGACAGGAAAACTGCTTTAGTAATCAAACTATGTAAGAAGAAAACTGGGAGGTTAAAGACCCCTCTGTGAGATGAGTAAGAGTATAATGGTTTCAATATTCCTGTTCCTTGTCTTTAGTTATCTGCAGGTGTCAGCTGACTCTTAATAACCTCAACACATTAATTCAAAATGGTTTTTATCCTTCATAAAGTATATTGGATACAGCAACATAGAKTAACTAATCCCTATCTATATAAGAAGGGCTATTTCTGACTAAAGTTTTATTCATAAAGGGAATTGTTCCGGTACATTGTGTAAGTCTCTCCATAAGTTATTACTGATATTTTTACTTTCTTATGTGTCGTTCCAACTAACTTTTTACAAGGTTATGAGACACCATTTCCTAGACTTATGTTGCTGCCCATGTTTATCAGTGACCTGGGATAAAAAAATATGGCCATTGCCAATAGTTTGCAGGTGATCTAAAAGTTGGGGGAGTTAGTAATGAAAGAATAGGAGACACTGACAGAGATCTAAGTATCTTGGTAAGCTACATACAGACAATCTCTCCTTTAATGTAATGAAATGTAAGCTCGTGTCAAAGAAAAAAAAAAAGTAAGGCATACCTGTCATTGGGGTTACTCTATCTAGGCACTCCAAGACTGCAAAACGCTTCTATGGCATCATGGATAATTAGGTGAAAAAGGAGCTTTCAGTTTAATGTGAATCTTTACTCATGTACGTGAACAGGGGAGTCTCATGTAGACATAGTGAAATCACCTCAGTATTTGGCATGGCTTAACTGCTGTTGAAATACTTCTTTAGTTTGGTACCAGTGGTAAAGAAAGGATGTTGATAAACTAGAGGAAATTTAGAAAACAGATATGAGAATGTTTAAATGCTTGGAAACAGATCACACAGTGAACAATAGGAAAAACTCCAATTGTTTAGCTTCTCAAAGTGCAAGTTAAGGACTGATGCGATCATTTTGACAACTTACAGAGGTAACAGGAATTCACTGGCAGAGGGCTCTTCTGAATATACGCGACAAAGATGCATCAGCAAGAAATGTCAGGAAGCTGAATCTAGGCAAAGATACCTGAAACAAGCTATGTATTATTTACTATGAAGGGAGCAACTTGAGGAGGAATATAACGATTCTCTAGACATGGAATATATTTTGCTTTGTTGTGTTTTTAGTGTATACTTCTGTTCAAGCTGGAATTTACTCAGCTACACCTTCCGCTCTGTGTTACATGAAGGGTCTAGCTAGTGGTCCCTCTTATCTGTATAACTTCTGAATACACAATATACATATATTTTGATATTCAGCACCTCATTCTTACAATCTCCCATGTGGATAGTGGTGGTCGTCTTTGCCCTGTGCATGTTTTAGAAATAGTGACAACTGCATTTCCTGAGCAGAGCTTTGATTTCCAAATCCRTTCAGGGTTTTTTTGTTGGGGTTTCTTGCTTATCAAGAACTTATCAAGATACTCAAATGTCCTAAATCTGAATACAACAAAACTGAACATATAAGAAAGTAGGTTTTCTTATAATCATCTGGATTGTTTGCCATTATTCCCCTTCTGTACTAATCTGCATCTGGACAAAATGAATGCAAATCACTTACAATTTGATAGCAGTTTACATCCTTATATACCCCATATGTGACAAAAGATAGAGAATGAGAAGCAGCAGAGATTCAAGTGTCTACTACTGGATCTAGATTGAACTGGAATTTATGAATAGATACAAAAGCGAAATAAATCTTCTAAATATGTTCAACTCTGGAAATAAAAATGGTTCTTTTCTGGTTTTGAGGGTTTTGGAGTGGAGAAAGCACGGATATGGACACATAGCATTTATTTAATCTGAAATTTGTTATCTGTTGCTAATCCAGAGAAATCTCAGTACAAGCAGTTGGGTCCCATTATGCACTAGATTTGTTTTTTGCAGCCTCAAGTCCCCTCTTAGCTTGCTGACTTGGCCCAGCCTGCAACACTGTCTTCATATAATAGAGAGATGTGTTTTACTTTAAGAAGAATTTAAGAAATTGATCTTATTACCAAGAAAAGGAAGAGGTAACGAAACTGGAAAACTGTGTTCTCTCCTTTCTTTACTGTTACTGAAATGGAAGCCGAGCCTCTGATCTGCTCCTAGCATCAGTCCATATTGCATATGTATGTCACAGTGTAACTCTTTATGATTACATCAAAGTTAAACCAGGGATCACTGAGACATAAGCACTTGGGAATGGCTGTGAGCAAACATATGGACAGGTCTGGAGGCAGAGAYGGGTGCTGGCTTCTTAAAACTACTGTGCCTTGAGTGGAATTGCTCATTTATTCATTCCCTCAAACCACCACCAAAATGAGACAACATCAAACCGAAATGATTTGATCCACCAAAGGGTTTCACTAACTCAGATTGTTTAAAACAGATGCAAACCTGATTAATGTGGCTTCTGGATGAAGGAAATCCTTGTTCTTCATTGGTCTTGCCTTTTGCAGCTAGTTACACTAGTGCAAAATAAATCCTAAGAGAGAATACTGGGTCAAAGTCACTTCATAAGGCTCTGGACTATATGGACTTAGCCCCCTTTTTGTTTGTAAGGWTTAATAGCTTTATGAAGAGCAAGCCAAATGAGAAGATAGTTTGTGGATTGTGGCATCCATTTGTCCCTTGAGGGTTTTGGACCCATTGCTTTTCATACTTTAAGGTCAACCTTAAGAAGAAAAGCAAACCCTAATAGGCTGGAACATAGAGAAAGAAATATTCCTGCCCAATTTGTATTTCCAGCTGTTCTCATTTCAGTCCTTCCAATTAGGGCAGAGATCAGCAACGTTTTGTCTTCTGTCAGAAGCGGGGAGAGAGTGGGACCAGGGCTTTGGCTTTATGGGAATGGACGGGCTTTTGGGAACTGAGATGGCAGGGGCAAACAGTGTTTGTTATGAGACCACGTTATTTCACTTCCAGAAAATTGTTGGGCTCTGCAAAATTCAGCAGACCATTGGTTCATGAGCATGAATACAGGTAATGGTAACTTATAAGTGCAGCAGTGTTCAAGGCCTTGTTCCTTTTCCTTTTTTTAGTGTTTGGTTTGGCAAGCGATAGCTTTCATTGCAGCTTGAAACCCCTGACAATTGATTATTGAACCAATAATTGTGGCATCATAAAATACCTACTCCTTGCACAAAGCTTTCCTTATCACACTCCAGGCTTTGCTGACATGAGGCCAACTTTATGTACTTACTTACATTCTTTTAGTTTTTCTTCACTGCATTCCTGCTTTAACAGGTAATTCCCACAGCACTTAAGGAAGTGGAGAATCAATGAAGAATGATACAAAAGTTTCCTCCCTTTCTAAGGGACTCTCACAAATTGGGACCCAAAATGCCTAATATATTGATTTCAGAAACACCCTATTTTTTATAACAGAGTGCCACTGGCAATTTAAAAAGAGGATGGTTAATCTGAAAAGCAATTGTTTCTCTCTGATACCTTCAGCCATATTTGTCATCGCTTTTATCTTTGTCATTTTCTTTTGTCCCAAGAATTGATTCTTCCACATGAAATTTAGCCTCTCCTCCCTGTGTAAAATTTCCCATGAGTAAAACTAATAGTAAAGGCTATTACCCAACATATTACCCAAGGCTGAGGTAGTTATTCTGACTGTCTATTTTTATTTAATACTATATATCTTTTCATCTTTACCCATGGGATGGGTTTTCATCCCCATTAGTCCAGTTATAGGCTAGTGTGACTCCACTGACATCGCTGGAATTATATGCTCACTACCAGTGGTATTATCGAGTGGCGAATTCCTATACCCTGGAAATTTAGTTTTGATCCATGCAGACCCATCCATTTTAACAATGCAATATAGTCTCTCACGCGGTTATTTATGAATCTGCTATAGCAAATGAGAAACAGGCTCATAGGTGCTCAAAGATGATCGAAAAGAGAGTTTCATTGAGCACATGTTATCAAGTGACTGACCATCACTGTTCTCTGCAGTCTCTGTCCCCTGTTTGTGAGCAGATTTGTGAGAAACAGAAATGTGCCACAGTTTCTTTGCAGTGTGGCTCTGCCTCATGAAGACAGAAGACCATTAAGTGGACCTGGTATTTATGTTTGGTTAAAGGGAGTCTTTAGAWTAGCTCAATATTTGTACTATAATGACCATAAGGGTTAAGGTTACAAAGAAATGTTTTGTGATTTGTGGTAAGTCTGTAGGGCCTTCTTACACAGGAAAAATAATTTTACCATCTATCAAGCTGTTGTGGGTTAACCCCAGTAGGCAGCTAAGCCCCACACAGCTGCTCGCTCACCCCCCCGATGGGATGRGGGAGAGAATCGGAAGGGTAAAAGTGAGAAAACTCRTGGGTTGAGATAAAGACAGTTTAATAGGGAAAGCAAAAGCCRCATGYGCAAGTAAAGCAAAACAAGGAATTAAYGCAYTACTTCCCATTGGCAGGCAGGTGTTTAGCCATTCCCAGGAAAGTAKGGCTCCATCACGTGTAATGGTTACTTGGGAAGACAAATGCCATAATTCTGAATGTTCTCCTTTCCTCCCTCTTCCCCCAGCTTTTATTTCTAAGCACAACGTCATATGGAATGGAATACCCCTTTGGTCAGTTGGGGTCAGCTGTCCCAGCTGTGTCCCCTCCCAACTKCTTGTGCACCTCCAGCCTACTCGCTGGTGGGGTGGGGTGAGAAGGCCTTGATGGTGTGCAAGCACTGCTCAGCAATAACTAAACACTGTTTATCATCSACAGTGTTATCAACACTGTTTTGGTCACAAATCCSAAACAAACTACTATGAAGAAAATTACTGCTATCCCAGCCAAAACCAGTACCCAAGCCCAGACATGAAATGAGCAGAGAAGGGAATGGAGGCAGAGGTGGGAGCTGTCCTAAAACCTGGATCTCAAGTGGTTTGGACCATGATCTCTTCCGTGCTTCTGCAAACTTTCATTGACTTCAGAGGTTATCTGATTTATGTCCAGCTAATGAATACTATTCTTATCTTGAATAGTGTGGTTACTGGGACATCTGTGAACTTCCATTATATGGTAGTTCAAGCAGGAGAGCAGCACAGTCCTGCGGCACATGATGTTGTAAAGTTACCAAACAACTTTATTACCTTAGAAAATGGGAACTGAATTCTGCTATCATGACATCTTAAGCCCAGAGGCGACATTGAAGTTAGCAGGGTTTCACCCAGTTTGTGCTGAGCAGAATAAATCCCAAAATGTTTGTCATACTCAGCTCACTTCCAAAATCTCTCAAATTCAGTGTTGGATCCGCAAAGAAAAGTGCTGGGGCTTGTATCCTTCTTAAGGAGCGTTGCACATCAGAAGGCTGCGAGCAACAGCCATTGATCCAGAAGCTTGTGCAATATATGTGTGTTTGTGTCACATCAACAGTGGAAGGTCACATTTAATTTTCTCCCAGAAGAGCACCCTCTGAGCTGACACACAGAGATAAAGATACTACTCATTATAGTGGTTGTGATTTTTCTACCCAAATAGCTTATGTGGAAAGAGAGACTCCAGTCCCTCGAGTGCAAAACAATCTATACTGCAGCCCCTCATCTTGCTGAGCCAGCAGAGCAGCTCCTGTTTGCTTCCTAATTTCAGATAAGATTTAAACATAAATAATAATAATACCAAAAAGTCTGATTATCTCACAAGATGGTTTAAGTGCTGCATATAATCTTGGGGGGGGGGGGGGGACAAGATGGTTTAAGTGCTGCATATAATCTTGGGGGGGGGGGGGGGGAAATAAAAATAAAAAAATAATAAAAAAGATAAAACTCCAAACTGAGTGTTCAATTCCCTGGTACTAAAGCATCCAGAATTTAGTCCTCTTTACATCTAAATTACAGATTTAAAATGCAAACCAGGGCATTTTGAAAATATGTGGGATGATGTTGACTTTTTCAGTTATATTCAGCATTTCTATCTCAGGGACAGAACCTGGAGTGGCAGATCCTTGACTATCTTCTGAAAGAAATGATATATTTTTATACCAGCTGAGGATCTCGTCTCATTAGAAAGTATATCATCTCCTGTGATTTTCCTAAATGAGTCGTGCAGTCGTCTCATGGTTTGCCATCAGGACTTCCCCAATGTCTGCTCATTCAGGCCACTTCCACTTTGTCTGCAGGCTTGGCAATACATAATTACCTATCAGATTCCCAGCATGAATTCTGGAAGGGTTTTGAAAGGGGGGTATAAGTGGGAAGAAGAGGGAGTAATACAGGATTATTGGGGAAAAGAGAGCAGATATAGAAAAATAGGCAATAGGACCAAAGAAAACAGGGTAGGGGAGATGCTTCCATAAGTGGGGAACAAATTAGGAGATCTCCAGTATGGGAAGATTATTTCCTTAATTAGCAGCAGAAGCTGGGGGAGAAGAGGTAAGAAGATGGCGAGWGAAAGAGGAGGAGGAGGAGAAGAGGCAGGTTCCTGGAGGCAGTGAGGAAAACGCTCAGCACACAGGGAAGGTGACAGAAAGACAGCTGAGAAGAATGATAGGGATCCAAAACCAGTGGGGAGGGAYTGAAGATTGCACTTCTAAGAAAGCTGGTGGGAAGAGGAGCCTCAAAGTTTTCATCCCCATCATGGAAGTGCTAGGACRTGGCACTATTTCCAGCCTTTACTGAGAGCCTTTACATGGTGTGTCACAAGGCACAATGTTGGACCTTGAAGGCCAAGTGACTAACTGCTTGAAAAAATGCAGTAATTCCCTGAAATTAGCTGCCTGGGGAATCTCATTGCCTTTGTAAAATAGAATTTGTACATAAAAGACAAGGAAGAATTGTCAGACCCTACATGTGCGAGTCAGAGCTGCTGAGGTGCATAGGCAACGAGAGAAGGACTGGTAGTTATGAGCCACCATCTGTGTCTGTAATGCCAGGAAAATAACATCTTTATTTTTTTTTTTGTGCTTCTTGTCTGTAGAGGAAGGAAAAAAACTGTGGTTTTGGAGACATTGAAGTTTCGCTTCCTCTTGGTCTGTTCCTTGGGCCCCTTTTGGCAAACTTTCGTGTGCYCCTCAGGTCTGGAGACCTAGACAAGAATGAAGAAACTCCAGGGCTCATCTTGGAGATGATCTTCTACTGGGAAGGAGCCAAAATCTTTGGCCTYTCTTTCCCTAGAAGGCAAAGCAATTTTTCAGTGGGAATGATGCCCAATTGGGTGCCAGTGGTGGGGTGGTACTGTGGCTGTAGCCCTGCGACAGCCTCCTCCTCCATTCCCAGCCCATGAAAGCCTGCAGCGCCAGGAGCCATGCCCACCCATCGCTGCGGTTTTGTTAGTTAAGTGCTTAAATACAGAATTGTTTATGGACCCAGCACCGCACTCTCACAAGGCGTGCATGTGGAAAGCAGAACTGTAGKTTTTTTACATATTGCCTTTCTTTTTCACAGCTCTGGGGAAGAGGCTTAGGAAGGAGAATGAACAAGTGAAGAGAATTTTTTCTCTTTCATTGCTATATGTGGGGGTGATTCCATAAAAGCATCGTAAAGTATTTTGGATTCAGAGCGCTATGAGAGCAGGTTTCAGTGCAATACCTTTGTTTCCTTATGTSTTTTCTTGCCTCTGTTCCTTTTCGAATTGAAATGCATTTTTTTTGTTTTATTTTTAAATGTTTTTTCAAGACGTAGTTTTATTTGAGTTATATATATGCCATGCTTATGGTAGCAATCATCTGGTTTGCATTTGCACATTTAGTATGGATAGTTCTGTGTGTACTTTCTTTTTCTATTTGCACATATGAAGAATAGTATTTAAAATGGTAAATTCAATAGATTTGCATTTAGGAGATGTCAGGAAACGAAAACACTATCACGTAGAAAAATTCTGCTTTATGCTGTTCTCTGTAGTCTGACAACCCATAGTCTGGAATTGACAGTCTTGTTCACTGTAAGTGTGATTAAAGAATAAGCAGTGAAGWCTGGAAAAGAAAAAGAAAAAGGAAAACAAAGGAAGAAAGATATTTTTTTTTTTGGTCCATGAATGTCCACAGCAATGGGGAGAGGAGAGTTTTTTCAAACCAGAATGTTTCTCAAAGTTTTCCATGAGATGGCAGCTCTTTAAACCACGAGCACTGGGGAGGAGAACGTTAGTTCAAGCAATGAGAAGCCTGGAAAGTGAGAAGGACCAAATTAATAGCACCTTCAGTTTATTTCTGGGGATCATGAAGAGAAGAGATGCTTATGTAAAAGACAGGAAGGGTATTGCTAAGCAGGAAGAAAAGCCAGCACAAAACCATCTATAATCCTTTATGGTTCTTGATTTTCCAAGRTGGAGCAAATGTATGTTGCCTTCCCACTGCAAAGAGCAATTGAAAGGTATTGTTTCTGTTTTAATAGTTTCTGTTCGTAATGCCTCAACTCTCTGAATATAAAACATTTAGGAAAAAGAACAAGTCTAAGCAGGGGGAGAACATGCTCTTTCATTGTGATTAATATCCTGCTCTTGCTTACATATGGTCCAYCTTCAGTGAATGGGCAAAGGTAGTCAGCCTTGAAATCAGTACGCAAACGTAGCCTTAATTAGATGTTTCAAAAATCCAAATTGCCTGTCCAGGCACCTCTTTTTTTCTATTGAACTTTCCTGGAAAGTCAAGGGATAATACTAGCAGTGGCATGTATTTATGCTCCACAGCGATATCCTAGAAGTGCTAGGTGGCTTTTAACCAGAAAGCAAATAGGGGAACCCAAAGCAAAAAAGGTGGGTCTATCAATTTCTCCTTTTCTCACCTTCCTTTCCAAGCTCTGTGTCCACACTTGTGTGGGAAGGACACCATAAACTTATTTCTCTTCTTTCTCTCTCTTCGTATGTTAAAAAATGAGGTCTGAGGAAAGAACTTGAAAAGAAGAGGAAAATTAATATATTCCTTCAATAGAAGCCATGGTGGAAATCAAATCACACATACTATGTTTAAATTCATTCATACATAACTTTGTTCTGCCCTGTACCTTCTGTTTTCTGATTTATAGGAAGAAGCACTATTCCCTATAGTCCCCAATACTTTTCAAACAACAGCATTAAGACGATAAGTATTGCTTTCCCTCAGTTTGCTAGCCTATCTTCTATAAGGCTTTTTGTCTGACTAATTTTGATAAAACAAAAAACCAACCCAGAATGCCCTTTTTTTAGGGATGAGGATAGTTTTTTTAAATGTTGCACCATGTACTTGTCTTGTGTGTCTGCACAACAGAGGATAGAAATAAAATGCACACAGTTATGCCCTCCACTCTTTAAAAATATAAAAACAAACAAAAAAGGGTTACTGGCTCAACTRTTGCCTTCAGACTTTGAGCAACTCAGTAGTCTGACTCTATGCCTTCTGCAGAGCGTCTTCTCTCCAGCACGGTGATGTAAAATAAACTGTTTTCTTAAAGAATTTGAGGTCACCAGAGAAAAAGCACCACGTGAATGCATCATATTGTGAGGCAGGGGAATATTCATGAATGGCTAAAATTATTTGGGAAAAAGAATACCTTAGCAGCTAGACCAGTAAGAAACTAGCAGATCTTTGGCACCACTGAYTTGGGTGCCTCTTTCTTATTGAGTGATGGAAGTTGATAAGGACATAATGATACATAAAACACTCGCCCTATGGCTTCTTTTGTTTGGGTAACAATGACTTTCAGATGCAATTAAAGGCAGAGGCCTGGAAATTGTGTGCTTGTACTGCGTTTTCATGGGCATGGAGTTTTGTGTCTCTAGTATACCTCCCTCCACTTAATGAAGTATTCTTTAAAAGTATTGTAAAAGTGCCTTTCTCATTTTTGTTTTAAAGTAGTCACTAAAAAATGGACTCTCTGGCACATTATTCCTATTATTAATTCACTTCTAATCACATGTATTACAAGGCAAAACCTGAGACGAGATTGAAACATGATATAAAAGGTGCTAATTTGATAATGAACGGCAATCCACAGTATGTCTTCTGTGCATTTTTCTCATATAATTCCTCTTGATCCCTTGGAATATCATGTGCCAAATGAAGCAGCTGAGTTAATTTTAATTCCCTGTGTCCTTTTCTTGTGAGATTTTTCTTATGGTCTTCTCAGAAAATTTAGCTGTGGCTGGTTTTGATTCTGTAACAGCAAATGTTTTCTGATGTAAGGTGTGGATCAGAACGGCAGCTGTGGCTGCGTGCACTGTCCAGCCCATCACGAGAATTTCTGGGCCCTGGAGCTTTCAGTGGTGTTTGAACAAATCATGTAAACTATGTACCCCAGGAGGCAACATTTCCACTCTATTCAACTTCACAAGTTAAAGATGAAGGTGGCTGTCAGATGGGGTACTGAAATTCAGTGTCTCCAGCAAAACACCCCTGCATGTTTTAGAAGCACAGAATACTCTGTCCTGCTTTTTCTGTCACGATCTGGCTTCCGGCAAACTGTCAGCACAATTCACATTTGGGCAGAATTTGGAGTCTGTAGAGTAGCTAAAACTCTATAATAACCAGCTACTCTAAAAGTGTAAGTGGAGGCAATCCCAGGAAAAGTTTTTTCCGCTGTATTGAAGGCTTTATGTTCCTTTCCAGGTTACTTACGTCCCTAGAAATGACTGCCATGGAAGAGTCTCCAAAAATGCAGGAGGTGCCCTCTAGGTCCTACCTTGTGGAGAGATCTTGAATTAAAATGTATCAAAAATATGGYGGATCAATGTCTTACTGTGGCAAGTTCTTTTAGGGCATCTCCTGTCTTAGTAGTATGAGACCTACTCAATTGTACAAATATTGCCTGACATCTTCAGTCTCTGACCACTTGTCCCTGAGTACACAGTGGCCACTACTTCTGCCATCGCTTGGGAGTATAGACTTAAATTCAGTGGGAAGGCACACCACTTAGACTAGACTCTTGATCTCATTTTCCTGCAAAGCAAATTAGATGAAGCCTTACAGACTGGTGGTAGGGATGTGGATGCCCCTCCATAGTTCCCTCTGGTCCCATTTGCTCATAATTTATACAGTATTGGGAGCTTGTCAGTGAATGTGTGGGAAGTTTTTTAGCATGTATAGGAGGCGCCCTTAGTTTCTTGAGAAGAATATAATATTTGAGCTCTTGTAAGACTACACAAAATTCAGAAGTATTGAGGGAGGTGGTAAGTTCTTTATCATTASAATTACGATTTGTCATTGCATCTTAAGTTGACAACTATGACACTGTGATTCTTCACCCAACAATATGCCTCAACATCATTGTCAGAGCATTGTGGATCTTGGAAAGATCAAATCAACTGCATAGAACTCAGGCATCCGAACTTATGGATGTTTTGTTCAAGCCAGTCAATGGGTCCCCTTAAAGGTTCACAAGCTCTCTGTGTGAGCACAATCTTTCTAATACATTCATTGTAACAAATCAATGGCGAATGAAAGMCAGGCTAAGATACAGCAGGATGCATGGTGTCATCTGAGGAGGTGGCAGCAAGGAGTGGGAAGTACCACCTTTTGTTCCTGATTGCACTTCTTAGTTTTGTAGCAAAGCAACTGTAATGAAAAGTCTTGCAAAACATCCTTGGCATCGAATTTAATGATTGTGTTTCTGTTCCAAGGAATGAAACTCCAGGATGTCACTAACCCACTGAACATGCACAGTAGGCAGTGCAAAACAAAGTATCATAGCAATTTTATTTTGTAGAGCTGCTACCATTTGGTGATATGTGTGAGCCATACTTTCTCCCTAAATGTCGAACATACTACAATTTGTTAAAATCCTGACCTCAGTGGAGAGTCAGACCAAAGCTCCCTTTGTCCTCAGGAGTGCCAAGATTTTACTTATCCAGAACCTTGATCTACAGATGTTCCCCATGGAGCAGCGAGACTTGTTGAGGACTCAAGTGCAAACATCGATAAAGGAATCAGAATGYGGCCCCAGTGCCAAATGGACAATAATTGTTGTCTGTTATCAAGCAAATGTTTACAGTACTGTGGCAATACCTCTAGCAACTCTGGCCTGTGCTAAACAAGTATTGTCCAAACTTCGGTTACAACCCATCCAAACATTTTCATTTCAAATTCTTGCACATCTTGCAGCTTCTCTTATTACCTGTTTCACACAGAGTGAAGGCTAACCGCAGACCTGAAGACACAAGAGCCCATCCTGCATCAGTGTAGTATATGTATTCTTGACTGTAAGAGGGATGACAACAAAAAAAAATTTCAYCTGCATAAGCTGTTCCCATCAAAATCTATGTGCAAAGTATGCTAAATTGTTTCAAAACCAAATATAAACCCAAATTATTTGTGTAGGATAGAAAGGGTGGCACAAGAAAGCGCTGAGTTACATTCTGGAGAATCCATCCCTCTATGGTTATTCAAAAGGTAGAAGCAAAGGGAAAACATGGGTATGACCTTGCCCACTTTTCACCTAATCTTTTTGTTTCTTTTCTGAAAATCCATCTTAACTGCTGAAATATTTTGGCCAGTGCTCGGACTATCCTATATTTCAGTAACTACAGCTTTTCTCTCTGCCTTTTAGCCCTTCCACCTCCCAAATTACCCTATCTAAAATGTCTCTGCTGAAATTATCACAGAATCAGAGGGCCATGCAGGTTGGAAGGGACCTCAGGAGGTCTCTAGCCCAACCTCCTGCTCACAGCTGGGTCAGCAYTGAATTCAGACCAGATTGCTCAGGGATTTCTCCAGTTGGGCCTTCAAAATCTCAAACCATGGAGGTCCCACAATTTATCCGGGCTTGAATATCTCATACTGGATTTTTTTTTCCTTTTATCCAGATGGTTCCTTCCCTGTCATGCACCTCAGCTTGGCTCCATCTTCTTAATAACTTGCTCAGAGGTGCTGTAAGGCTGCTATGAAGACCCTGCTGAGTATCCGGGCTGAACAAACCCAGCTCTCTCAGCCTTTTCTTGTACATCATGTACTCCAACCTCCTGTCCACCTTGGTGGCCTATGCTGGACTCCCTGAAGTTTGTCAACAGCCTTCTTTTGTTGGGGGCCCAGCTGGATGCAGTATTCCAGATGTGGCCAGATGAGTGCCAAATAATGGCGAAAAAGTGCTTCTCCTGAAATATTCATTTTCCCTTATTCCAATTGCCTTTTTTTCCTGGCTTCAGATCTCTTTTTTTAGAAGGAAAAAAAAAAACAAAAAAACCAACAACAAACAATCTAGTAGGCATTTCTTCTACTCTACATGTTTGCTGTTATTTACCTTATTTGCATTTTACATTCATTTTCTCTGATTTCTCTTGCCACTATTTTTCTTCCCTTTTGGATTTTCCCTTTTCTTACACTGTTTGTTAGATATTTTCTTCTGGTTTTTTTTTTTTTTTTTATTATGGGGTCTTTTTTATTACAGGGCCTTTCTGTATCAACCTTTGTGACTCTAAAATAGCCAACTTCAGAGCAGTTATAGGAACTGTTAAAGTATGAACCATCCTCTGYGTTCCAACAATCTTGTTTATTTCTGAGTATTTACCTTCTAAGTTTAAATATTGTCAGCATCCTTCAACAACCAGCATCCAATTCACAACATTCTCAATATGTCAAGAATATAAATACTCATTTGTATTTCCTCTTCAAATCCCTGGGTCTCAATGGTATCTTGTGGAAGGAGTTCCATGTGGAGCTGGCTATGAAAAATGTCAAGTTTCTTGATGAAAACAGGAGGCTGTCCAGTTGAGAAGAGTGAATTCCAGCTTTCTACTCAGCAGAAGGCTTGGGGATTGCAGTTCCTAAGCAGACATGGGGTTTTGAAGTACTATGATTTCTCTCCCCCAAAACGCTGCCGAAGCAGGCAGGAAAGTAATTACGCCTAGCATGCTTTAATTACTTTTTCCATTTTTTAATTTTTCTGAACTTCAGGGGTGCTGGCATCCAGTGTAATAAAAGAAAGTAACTTGTTCAGCAGCAGATCTTCTTCCATGTTTCCCCTCATGGTAYACAGATGAGGAGGTAACCAAATACTTGCTGGGATAGTGCTCATTATTTTGTTCTTAGCTAAATTAAATGCATAATATATTTCCAGAGTTTTGATGAACATGATTGTGATAATGGCCTCAAGGTCAGAAGAGTATCTCAGTAAACAAGGAGATTCTTGTATTTGTTATCTTCTTTATAGATACATTTTTAGAATTGCGTCATCTTAGTGAAAGAAACATCTGCAGATAAGAGATGTATTTTGGTGGTAAAACTGAGTTTTGACCTGTCTTTTCCATGATTTGTTTGATCTCCAGAAGCTTAGCTCAACAGGAGTCAGTGGGAACACACCAGGCAGCACAATGGCAAAACTCARTGCTGAGTTTTGATTTATGTTTTTTAAGTGAACTTTACTGTTGTACATCAATTCAGCTCTGACAGAGGGAGGCTGAAGACACTTTCAGTGGCTATCTTCTGGCTCTCTGAAATCATGTCCTATATCTCTTATTATCAGATTGAATCTATGATTGTTAATTGCCTTTGGGGTTCAATGAAGGACACAGCCTGGAAGGATTCTGTTTACCAGTTTATTATTCTATCACCATATGTTCTCAAATTCCCTGTCCCTTTGCTTTCCGGTTTGCAAAACAACGATAAAGCAGCTTGCCAAAACTTGAGATCTGCAGCTGAAAATCTCTGAATATTGGTTTGATTTTTGCCTATCCCATCCTGCTGCCAAGGGAATGATCTAAGTAGAGAGGCAGCACCTTTGCATGTACTCTGAGCATGCTTTTCTTGAAAAGAATCCCAATTACTGATAGTTTATCCCTCTGCCATTTTGTCTCATCTTCCACCATTTTGTCTCACAAAAGA
This sequence comes from Oceanodroma leucorhoa, assembly GCA_030449065.1. Classification (NCBI taxonomy): domain Eukaryota; kingdom Metazoa; phylum Chordata; class Aves; order Procellariiformes; genus Oceanodroma; species Oceanodroma leucorhoa. The sequence continues at coordinate 4,182,003 of JASVER010000079.1, forward strand.
CAGAATTGTGAAAGAGTGCACTAAAGGGAAATGTAGACAGGGAAAGAAAAAAAGGTTAATTAGGGAGTTGGAGAAGTGAGTGGATATTTTTGTTCCTTTTTCTCTTTCAAAGTAGGACACTTGTTGAGCTGTGAAGCTTAACAAGGAGCAAGTGGAAAAAAAAAAGCCTTCCTTCTTTCGCACAGGTTCTTTCAGTATTCTGCTCGAAGCTCGAGTGGCTGCTGGAAAGAAGCACTTCACTCTGTTCTTCCCTATTTCTTTGTGCCCCCATTTGTCATCACCAGGGAAAGGGAGGATAAAGACTGAAAGAAAGGATAAAAAGCAGTTGGTGATTACAAGGATGAAACTTTCAGACTGCACCTGCAAGACCAGATTGTAAACACTGGTTTCGTCTTCCTCTCCAGTTTGGGATAACAAAACACATACACAAAGACGGAGTCAGGTCATGTGCCTGCAAAGCCTGAAAACTGTTTCTTCCCTTTCTYTGCTGCTGTTTCAGCACCTTTGGTTCTTGGTGACCAAAATTGCTGCCAACATGCCTGTATTTTACTTTTTCAAAAAAAAATTGCCTCTGAGGAACTTCCCTATTGTATCTTTAGGAGAGGAGCTTGGCAGAGATTACAAAAAATGGAGAGAGAGAAGTGAAAAAAATTGGTGAAGACATGTTCTGGAAAAAAGTTTTGAAAAGCCTTTTAGTGATAGTAAGGGCAATAAACACCTTGAGGCTCAAGCACATGTGGGAACAGGGGCTGTGCATTCATTTCTTCCAGACCTTCTTTCTTTCCACCTGTTCAGCCTCCCACATACACATATTCAGTCTTCCCCTATTGCCGCAGGAGGATAAGAGAGTGATGAATTTCCAGGATCTGAACGTAGTGCTTGTTTCTTCCAGCAGCGATAGAAATTCTTTCCCGCCTCCATTATGTCTTATTAGGGAAAGAGTCTCAATCATTATGGATATTAATACTACACAAAAGCATCTGGGGACCTGTGAAGCTAAGAAACACAAGATCCCCCCAAAAGGCASCTCAATGTCATCACAAATTGTTGCTTTTGCAAAGACTTCAGGGAGGAAGAGGGATCCTCATGACAAGCAAACTGTATTAATTTCATCCCTCTTCTGTAACCTCACTCTCTTTTTATAGTCTGTCCCAAGCCTTTTGACCAGACAGATTAGATAATAGTCCAGCTTGATTAAAAAATGTCTGTTTTCTTTGCAAACTGTTTCACCCAGCTGTTTTTCCAGAGTTTTAACACTACTGAGTTACTGCCAAAAATTCGATCCCAAACCAAGTTCTTCTGTAAACTTGGACAGTATGTGTAGTAAATTATTGGGCACACTTCTCTGTTTTCAAGCTGTCCCGGTCATGAAGCAGCTGATCATCCTTTGGTCTCTGTTTAATAGATGCATACTGGGAAGAGCATGTTATGATGTGCTGCATTTATTAGTATTTAGCTCTGCTCCGTGAAAAAAATCCAGTTTAGACCCATTCTTTGTAAATACTCTGATCAGACTCCTGTTGGAATRCAGTCTGCAGTAGAGAGGGGCTTTATGTTGAAGGCCCCTGGACTGAGCATATTAAAGAGAGAGCTATGAAATTCAAGGGCCCTCTTGTCTTTCTCCTTCAGTTTTACATCAACAAAATTTCACTGGTTTCAGTGAAACTRTTCATGATTTATGTCATTTAACTGAGAGGAGGAGGAGGCCAGTAATTTCTAGTTCTGCACAAAGGCAGAGGTTCCAATGAAATGTCCTGAATAGTAAAATAACATATAGATAGGTACTTGTGGGTAGATAATTTATAGGCACATACCATTATGCCTTCCTTATAACTAATCAAAGTCTAATACTACTGGTAAAATATGCAAATATCTATTTCCCYCTGAGAAAAACTTAATTAAGAGAAATGATCCCTTTTATCTCATTGGCCAGATCATCTGATGGCCTCTGAAGTTCTTGTAGTAAGGACATGATTCAGCGAGACACACCAGCATGTGCTTTTCAGCAGTAATCTCAGCTGAATTCCTWAGTAGCTCAACTGCTTTACAGGCTCGAGCAAGATAAATCAAACCATCAGGTGAGGGATTCTGCTAAATCTAAATGTTCAGGATTGCATAAGACTTTGAGGAGATAAAAAAAAGATATTGCAGCAGCCTCCATCTCTGCAGCTCAGTTTGAAACTGGCTGTAGCCTTGCTTTTGATGGAGTTAATTTCTAGTTTTCTTTAGTGTTAACAAGAGGACAGAAAATCCTGCTGACTGTGTCCCATGCAGCTCAGTCTTAAACCACAGACATAAGTGGTAGCCAAGATACCAATAAAAGATGCTTAGTGGGATGGTGTGAGTGAAGGAACTATAATAGTCTCAAGCTTGCAGATATCTTTATACGGCGTAGATAGTATGTTGTACCAAATCCAGAAATATCAGAGAACTACTCAAGCCTTGACAAAGGCTTCAAACTTCCCTGTGATTAAGGTATTATTTCTACTTTACAGATATAGCATATATACTAATTGATTTTTTCAGCAGGGAGGAGCACAACCCAGGTGACCACCTCCATATTCCTGTCCTATAATTGTGAGGAGACTACATATGTTGTAATTAGATTAGATGATACGCAAAATAGGCCCCTTTACAACGTTCTCCAGCTATGTTAGCTTCTCAATGCTGCACTGCCAATACTGTAGGGATTGCTTATTTCACAGTCACCAAAACAACCCCTCCAAAAAAGCTGCACTGACACAGTTTAAATATTCAAAATAAATCATGAGTTTCTGTCATGTGGAAACAAAAAACTAATGATACAGTGAAAGGCTACATTTCCATAACTCTCACTCGCATCTACATATTTCCCATTTGAAAGTCAATGGGAACCGTGTGGCTAAGTGCCATGTGATTCCGAAAAGCACAAAGGCAGCCTGCCTCCTCCTTGGCAGCCACAGCTCTGTCCTCCCGCAGAGGAATCACCTATGTGATTTGCATCTGATTTCCTTGCTAACCTGCAAGAGAACTGGAGCCAAACAGTAGGAGATGCACCAATGGGATCTGAATACTTAGCAGCACGGGAACGAGAGGTAATTGATTCCCATCTTGGGCACGCTGATGTATAGTCAGGAGGGGAATGGAGTTGAGTTAAGCTAATATATTCATCAGCTGTTAGCTTCTCCGGAGAAGGAGACACTTAACCCCATAAATATCTTCTCCTGAGGAGCTTCAGGTCAACCCTTCACATATGGAAATCCATTTTTCCATCTATAACAGGCTGGCCAAAATCTCACCTGGACAGTGGGACAATGTTCTCTAAAAACAGTTGGTTAAATAATAACATGACTGCTTGGATGCATTTCCAGTGAATATAGTTGGTTTTGTCCCACTGGAGTTCCTTTACCTCTGTAAGACGTGAAGAAGAMGACGATCAAATGGTCAATATGTAGATAAGCAAACTAAAGCCAGAATTCGGTTCTACTCTCTGCAGTATGGTTTCAGGTAATGTCAAGCTGGTTCCTTGAAGGTGCACTCTCAACTTGTTTGTTTTTTTATTCATTAAAGGAAAATCAATTTCGGACTGTGCGCACTTTGTCCTGATTTCTTTAGTACCATTTGATTAAAAAAAAACAGAAAGTGTTTAAAGCTTTTTTTTCAGTTCTTTTGAAAGCTCTGTTCAGCAAGGGAAAAATACATTAAATCCCTGTTGCTGCAGTGAAGTCTAACCAGTTACGGACTTTCCCAACCACAAGAGTCCATTGGCAAGGACCATACTCTACAGTCTATCTGGTTGCACCAGGAGAAAATAGAAAAACAAACAATGCCAAGATTTGTGAAATGCATAGATAGAAAGCAAAAATTCTAGTTTTAGGTTCATTTCTTAAAAAATGAGGTTTATGTGATCCCACTGCTCTTCTTATATGCATTCTGTTTCTCCTTTTGTCTGTGCCCCTGCTACCACTTCTCTTCTCCCTCAAATAACAGTCCCAAAGGTTGTTGGGGTCCTGCAATGAAGGTCACCCTCTGGACAACCTCAGCCAGGGGGGCTCAGGAAGAGCTGACCACGTGCAAGGCAGCAGAGTGTAATCTCAAGAGAGAGCTGAAACTGTGACTCCAGCTGGAGTCTGCACCTTTCTAGACACACCGGTAATTAATTACAAGACACAGCTCCATAGAARAATGGGTTTCTATCAGTTTCTATTGAAATCAGCTTTTCTGGCCTCCATCCTGCCTCGTGCTGCAGTGGACCTGGTGGCAGGATACAAGCCATCAGGTTTGTGTTAATGCTGTGGTTTTAACTTCTGCAAAACGCAAACATCTGATTACTTCCTGGGGTGTTCTGAGTGATGGTGAATTAATTTTTGTTTAAATGTTTTGAGATCCCAGAAGCTACACAGATGGGAAACCTTTTCATTCATAATGTAGGGCCCCTGACTCAGAAAACCATCCTGCCCCATCCATTTACTAATTCAGCATCATTATAATTTCAAAATCAACATGCATTTATAAAATAACCTGAGTGACAGTTGGCAATCAGGACTGTTACGGACTTTCAGGTTAGCAATTAGGGAATTATTAGCAATGTGGATTTAGTCATTTAAGTTGTTTGTGGTTACTGTTGTTTTTTTTCTATGGTTAATTCAGCAGATGTAAAAACAACAAACGTTTAACCATCAAAAAGGGAATTTGAGGCTCCTGCTGAAAATCTGCATAGTGGCTTCAGCTCTTRCCGACTGATTAAGTTTAGCTACTGGAGGACTGCTGGATTAGCATGTCACAGGGCCTCCTCTTATAAGGCCCCTTTTAGGGCCACAAAAGATTAAAAGAAAGCTGAGGAGAGGGCAATTTCACTGCATTTAAACCAGTCTGCTTTATTCATTATTCAAGTGGCTGTGCTGTCCGTGAAAATTTTCAAGTAGTGATTTCCTGGGGAAAAAAAAAATCATTCCTTTTAGCTTTACAACCTTATTTTTCATTTTAACCTTCTATCCTTATTTCCCTTGATTTTAAAGCATAAATACATGCTTCCTTGCTTCTTTGGGAGTGAAGTGCACCTTACTCTAAAACACTCTTTTAGTGCATTTACGGATGATCAGAGTTACTGTTAATGCTTCCATTTTTAATTTTACTTTAGCACTGAAGCCCTTTGCTGGTGCACAAGGGATGTTAAGCAAGCAAGGAAGCTTGCCTTGAGGAGCAGGGGATCTGTCGTCTTAGCTGAGGAGGGAGTCACCAGAGCCGCAAGGACAATACTAATTGCAGCCTTGGGATCTGGGTGGGCATAGGTTGGTGGCCTTTGTGGCAAGTACTTCATTATTAATTGAACCTACAGCTGGTAGTATTGTCCATGAAGGTCCTGTACTGCACTCGGATCCCGCCATGGGACCGGAGATTACCCAGCACCAGTGAGAAAGATCTGGGGGGGGTTGGTTCCCTTGTGCACAGAGGAGGTTTTGTAAGATTTGTCATTGCATGAACGCCGCTCACATACATTTTTGGCAGGAAAGGAAAGGCTTTGCCTTTTGGTGATGCGTTCAGAGCACCAGAGAGTTTATCTTTCTGATTAGTGCCATGTATCGCACTATCAAAATACCCTCCTGAGGCTCAAGGGAGAATGTGCACTGGGAACTATAGGCATGGAGCTGCGTGTCTCCCTCTCACACTCCCTTTGAGCTCTGACAGCTCATTTCACTTCTCACTGGGCTGGCGGCAAGCTGTGGGAAGAGGCTGGCTTCCCCCATCACCTTTTCCTTTGATGAATTTCTTTCAGCCTTGAAAAACATCATCTTCAGGTGAAAGGACCAGTAAAAGCATGGAAAGACATTTCCATTCTCAGGCCTCATTAGAGTCCAGCACCTCACCTGTGCATTTAATTAAATTGAATTTCAACTTAAAATTTATGAGCAAAAAAAATAGTTGGAGGAAATAGTTGGGAATAGTTGGCGGCTCATGGCTTGGACAGATGTACTCTTCGCTGGCTAAAAAACTGGCTGGACGGCCGAGCCCAGAGAGTTGTGGTGAACGGAGTTAAATCCAGTTGGCGGCCGGTCACGAGCGGTGTKCCCCAGGGCTCAGTTCTGGGGCCCGTCTTGTTTAACGTCTTTATCAATGATCTGGATGAGGGGATCGCATGCACCCTCAGTCAGTTTGCAGATGACACCAAGTTGGGCGGGAGTGTTGATCTGCCTGAGGGTAGGAAGGCTCTGCAGAGGGATCTGGACAGGCTGGATCGATGGGCCAAGGCCAGTTGTATGAGGTTCAACAAGGCCAAGTGCCGGGTCCTGCACTTGGGTCACAACAACCCCAGTCAACGCTACAGGCTTGGGGAAGAGTGGCTGGAAAGCTGCCCGGCGGAAAAGGACCTGGGGGTGCTGGTCGACAGCCGGCTGAACATGAGCCGGCAGTGTGCCCAGGTGGCCAAGAAGACCAACGGCATCCTGGCCTGTGTCAGGAATAGTGTGGCCAGCAGGAGTAGGGAGGTGATCGTGCCCCTGTACTTGGCACTGGTGAGGCCGCACCTCGAATACTGTGTTCAGGTTTGGGCCCCTCACTACAAGAAGGACATTGAGGTGCTGGAGCATGTCCAGAGAAGGGCAACGAAGCTGGTGAAGGGTCTAGAGAACAGGTCTTCTGAGGAGTGGCTGAGGGAGCTGGGGGTGTTTAGCCTGGAGAAGAGGAGGCTGAGGGGAGACCTTATCGCTCTCTACAACTACCTGAAAGGAGGCTGTAATGAGGCAGGGGTCGGTCTCTTCTCCCAAGTAACAAGCGACAGGATGAGAGGAAATGGCCTCAAGTTGCACCAGGGGAGGCTTAGGTTGGATATTAGGAAAAATTTCTTTACTGAAAGAGTGGTCAAGCATTGGAACAGGCTGCTCAGGGAAGTGGTGGCGTCACCATCACTGGAGGTGTTCAAAAAACGTGTGGATGTGGCACTTCGGGACATGGTTTAGTGGGCATGGTGGTGTTGGGTTTATGGTTGGACTTGATGATCTTAGAAGTGTTTTCCAACTTTAATGATTCTATGATTCTATTCTATGAAAAGCTACAGGAACACCATTGATTCAGAAATCCTTGTCATTGTATAGACTTTATATAAAGAAAGGGCAAAGGTGGTTGGCTGTCGCGTGGATTTGAGGTCCATGCAGGTGGAGATGCCTACGGAGGGCTTCAGAGAGGTGGCTCCCCGTAATCCCTGATGCCTCCACRTCCTCTGTATAGAGGGACAAGTGGRAGAGCTCCCAACACAGCCAGGTGCCATGAACTCATGGGGTTTCTAAAGTGGGTGATCTYTCAGCCTGCTCTAATTCAGTAGTAACACACACATCGCTGCCTAAATCTCAGGGAAAGATGGTGAGGAAAAATAAAATGGGAAAAGACATCCTGAGGTCTGTAAGGATTGAAGACTTTCTGAAAGACTCAATTGGGCTGTTGGGCCCACTTCAGAAAGGATGCGTAAGCACATGATTAACTTTAAATACTTGTGGAAATCCCACTGATATCTTTAAGGCCTTAAAGGTGCCCTAACATCGAGAGATTTCCTTTGAAATCGGTATAACTGCTTATATCTTCCTCAGTCAAGACTCAGATGCTTTCCTGTGTGCAAGTCTAAAGCTGCRAGGTCAAATGGGGCTATTTGCACTTTCCTATTAGAAGCCAGGCATGTAAGGGAGAATATTTACTAAAGAAAACCAAGATATTAAGTAGACTCCARAGTGCTTAATAGACTTGCCTGTGATTTGGGTCCCTCATGCATTTTCTGGTTTTGCAAACCTTGGGTATCACGTGCTTACACCTCAGTGCTTACACCACTCTTGTCCTCAGGCTGCAGGTCTAATGAGGGTGATTTTATTTTTCCCCCCACTTTTCTTTATATATGCAACCTGCCGTAGTAGAAAATATAACTTTGGATATGATAATTGCCTTATTTAACATTTGAATGTGGGAAGCATTTTGTTCCRTTTAGAATATTTCCATCTTTCTGCTGCCAACTGCAGGGTGTTATYGCCGATCTCCTTAGACAGCAGAGGAAGCAGGTATCTGAAGAGCGCAGTATTTACCTCAAAAGTAAATGTCTACCTTAAACCCATGATCTCCACAGACATTCTCACAAGCTGATGAGATGGCTTTCAGCCTATGAAATTAAGGGGACAAAAAAATATTCCAGTGGGTTTGCAGAGGGCTATTTTCTGAACATGAATGCAGATAGGCCATTATTCCAGCTGCTTTTGAAGGAGTACAGCCARCTAGAATTATACTGTAAGCAAGTATTTTTCTCAATTTTCTTTAAAAGTAACCATGATGGTTATTAAAACTTAACTTAAAAAATCCCAGCTTACATGTTTACTTGGTTTTGACTGAATTTGGAAAAGAAAGATGTAATAAATAAACAAAGGCAACCAAAGAACCCTTTCTTTGTGTTTCRTAGTCAACTTATTTTTCAGATTTTTAGAGTTGAGAAGTCTGGCTTTCCTATATTACAGGGAAAGAACGCTTAAATAACTTCTGTGGATATTTTAATGGGAACTTTTGTTCTTTTTTATATTTGAAAAAAGTTATTAAAATTATTAAAAATGTCAATAAAGGTTTATTGAAACTAAAAGTTTCCATTTAGCAGACCTTCACAGCAGTGTACAACTATACAGTACAGACTGTGTCTAACAGCATCTCCTCTCTTCTCTTTCCCCTTTCACAGGGTGCCCTGTTACAGGAAATTGAAATGAAATTTTGTTATGTATATTTTTTTTCAGTGTAGGCAGTTGTAAGATGCAAGCAGAGATATGTTCTTTGCTATCTTATTCTCCAGATCTTGTTTACAAGATGGAAACAAAATAATTAGTCTATCTGTAATCTTTGAAGGGAGAAAATAGAAAAGGTATAAAACCTCTCAGTAATTCTGTGGTTTGGAAAAAAAATATCACACACAAACAAGGCTAAAGCTAAACTCCTTTTAAATCTTTAAAGACATCCTGAGCAGCGTTTCAGACTACAGCCAGAAATGCTGCAGACCAAAGCTTCACCGGGCTCGTCTTCATAAAACTCAGGATTGAATACAATTCCCTGGGAAGCTCAGGAGACAAGGGCAAAGCAATTCAACAGCGGCACGTACATTTTTAGAAGCTTTTTACAGCCCTGGCTATTCTGACCTCTGCAGTGGACTTGCTGTTGTTTAAGATAGAGGAGGTTTCTTTTTTTTCCGTTTCAGAAACTTGTTTATGCGACATGCTGTTTTCCTCTGTTCTGGATCAACTTGTTCAAAAGCATTTCCTCTGCCCTGCAGAAACCATAGGGCTGAGAAGGAAACAAGCTTGCCAAAATCAAGGCCAGCCACTTTCACAGGTCAATTAAGTGGATACCATCAGCTCACAGAGCGCAGATGAGTCCACACACTTCTTCCGAGGACACAGGAATAGTCTGCTGCTGCGATTTCTCGTAGACTTATTCCAGTTCAGATTCCAGCCAATGCCAGGGCCTCTAAGATGAGCTCCTTTGCACATGGGTAACCCAAGCCATTTGCTGTCTCCAACACTTTGAACGAAGAGGAAAAATTGCACAGAGATTAAGTGACATGACAGAGGTTCTACTGGACATCAGTGGCAGAGGATGAAATAAACCCCACGTCTCAAAGCAGGGGCTGCTCAGCACCTTTCCTGCTAAGCGTGGCGATGGTCACTTCAAGGGGCATGGCAGTGCTCGTGGGACTAGCCCAGCTCTTCCCAAAGCACAGCAGCCACACGAGGCCCGAGATTTGCCATAACCACTCTGCCTTGCTTGACTTATCTTTGCTGTGCCCAAGGATACGCGTCTAACAGTAGGTGCAAGCATCTGGAGGCAAGGAACCTGGTGTTTTGTGTGGTTAGACTATAAAGTAGCCTGCACACTTTGGGGTACTGTAGCTGGGGCTTTGAAAGATGCCTGTGGCAATTAGTTGTCCAGATGCCATTGCAAGTCAATGAGAACTGGGTGAAATCCTGAGAATGGGTGAGCAGCCAAATCCTACCATATGCTCATAAGCTTTTCTTCCGTCTAGCACAGTGATCAGCACAAAATGGCAGCCCAAGTAAGGCTCAAGACTGTGAATAGCAATTGAGATAAGCATAATAAATACAAAAGCAAGTGCCTTTCTTTAATTCATGTGTATCAGGCTAATGACATGATTTTTTGTTCCGAAAGTTATATGTTAACTCTACACTGGAGGACAAGAATTACGAGCATTTCTTTTGTCCATTTCTTGCTTTGGTGGCAGTAAGGGAAAAAGAAAGAATCAAGGTGGCTGTATAAGAACTTGGTTTGTGCTTCAGCTTCTCCTTCCTTGGGATCAAGAATCAAATCAAAGCATGAAGAGAACAGAAGTGGACAACTAATTTCTCTCACTGTCTCCCTTTTCCTCCTCCGGTGCAAAACTTGGCTTCCATTTAAATGATCCTAGCATTTATTCCATGTAACTCGCAAAAGCATAGAAAATTAAAACATATGAAGGTGGGGGAAAAAAAAAAAAAGGTAAATTGTGCATTTTCCATGCATGTAGAACAGAGTTTTTCCTATCCCGTTTATTCAGGGAGCACTTTAGAAAAACTCAGATGAGTTTAAGATGAAGAGGGAGTACAAGAGATCTTTTTTCTCCTTTCTCCTTGCACATATGTCCCACAGCAGGGGAGGGATGCTTCAGTACTCCACAAACACCTTGCTTTTGTCTTGCATTGTTCCTGTGAGGGGTTGCATCATGCCTTGTAAAAGTGACACCACTGGAATTGTGCTGTGCAAGTACAAGGGAAAACAAAAACACAACCCCGGGCTTTAACTGCACATGTCTGACAGCAGCTTATTAAACTCGGTGCAGTCATCAGAAAAGAGAGAGAAAGCATGTGGATAAAAAAAAAAAGGTTGTTTCTCACAGCGTGAAGGAAAAATGTTTTCTACTAAGTGAAAGAAAACAAGGTGGGGGAAACAATTCCTGGGTTAGGGGGAGGTTCTTTTTTATGGAACTCAAGTTTAGGATGTCACTTGCTAATACGGTCTCTACAAGTTAAATCTCCATCAAGCTCATCAGCCCAAATATTTGCGCATGCTAATTTGTTCAGCTGAGGCCCCTTGATTTGTCATATCCCTGTGAATCATGTTTTCTGTTGGCTTATTCTTTGGGACAGCTTGCCTCCTTTTGGATTTGTTATTAAAAGATAATATTGACTTAGTTTSCTTTACACTGAGCAACAGCCTTGTCTCTTAAAGCCTGCCTTGGTTTGTGTGTGAGTGCATGCATGCATGTGTGTGTGTGAGACAAGCTGCTCACAGAGACTTATTTCCTGCTGCTCTTAATGACAAGAATAATTAGCATCATCTTCCCAGGACTACTTGGTCTCCTGTTTCCCACTGGCATGTCATGTCTGCCAGGATTTTAGCCTAGATTCCAGCATCTGATGAACTTTGGGACCTCAAGGAGGAGTTTGCTTGAACTTGCTCCTCCTGATACCAGGTTCTGCTGGATGCCTCTGAGGGTAGCAGGACCCCTCGTGCTAAACCTCATTGCACCACTGACCTTCAGCAGGGTAAACCCCGTGAACCACTATCCAGCAACCCTCTGCATGCAAGGGTCTGCCTCTATAACCATCTCCTTCTGCTCCCAGAAACCACAGCTCTGGGGAACGCTTCAACTACCTCTTCTTGATTGCACTCAGCTCTCTTGACCTGAAAATCCCTTTCTGACCACCAAAATTGCTGCTGGCTGCTCACTGCCCTACCCAGCTCCGGGGCTGAGTGCTGCTGCTCTAATTTCCTTGCACAATGGTATGCGCAAGGGCAGCACCCCAAAAATGAGTAGCAGGAGCTTTCCCTGCCCTTGTCCCCATCATCTGCCTGCCCAGGGCCGGGCAGCCAGGGAAGGTCGTGCCTTAGCTGAGAAGCAGCAGTGTCTGCTACTGCCTGTGCTCAGCTCCCACCCTCACTGCCGACCCCGAAGGCTGTAAATCGTAAGGACTGACGAGTAATGATTTTTTTTCCATTTCTATGCTTGTGCCGGTGCACTTAGCACCCGTTCTCTCTCTCTGAGATTTCTTTACGTTGTGTTGGAAAGCATTGGAGAGGAAAGATTTAGGAGTGCCTCTCCCTCTGGAGCTGTGATGATGGACAGTGAGCCCTCCCTCTGTATAAAATACGTGGATGCACAGCATACTCCTCTCTATTATTCCCCGTTGCTGCTGCCACGTGCTCGGCAATGGGACCAGCAGAACCCAGATCGGGTGCAGATAGGGATGTTGGGAGTTTGAGGGATGATGAKAAGATTCTTACTTACCTTTATTTTAAATTTCTCCACTTGCTTTACCAATTACTTTAGATAACGTAAGATAAGTTTTGAATTTCTGTGATCTGTTGTCAAGTTTAATTTTTTTTTTTTTTCATTTAATTTCATCCAATTTTGACCATAGCTTTGAGCCTGGTTAATTGCAATTCTATTTCTTATTGCTTCCTTCTTATATATGGGAAAATAAAGTGAAATTCTCATCTAGACAATATTGTGTAGAACTGATTTTCAGAAATAACATRGGTCTGAAGAGGGKTTTTTKGGGTTTTTTTTTGTTTTTTCTGATAACTTTTTCTGGGACACTGAGGAAAGCACTTAGTTCATTTGGAGAGTGGTCTCAGCATCCACATAACCGCATAGAGGCCTTCAGTTATCTCATGGGCTCGCCCCACTTCACACCCTCCCTTCTTCTGCCGGGGAAGCCAGTAGTGTCCATTGACTTAAAAGACAATTCAAAGGAATTGCACAACTTTATTCACTTATCAAATAAATGTGATGAAGTTCACACTCCCTTCTCCTCTAAAGCACAGATTCTGAAATTGAGTTGCTCAGGCTGCGTGGGAGTGAATTTCATTAAGCAAGACAGCACAGAAATACCTCTGTAACAGCAGGACCTATCCACTTCCTTCAGCTAAAAAACACCGACTCAGACAGAGAGGTTGTATTTACATCTTGCCTAGCAGTTTGCTTTTCCTGGGATACTGCAATATGCTTCCCGCTTTGTAGAAATCATCCTCATTCTTCAGCTTCTTTTCCCTTACTCCCAGACTCCGACGGAAAACCAGCCCACAGAACGAGAGTACAATTGCTGTGCTTCGCTGGATGCAGAAAATAAATAACTTGTCTCCTGCACCCATTACTTATCCTTGCTGTGTGTTTTTAGCCTACGTCCTATAAAAAGAAGCAGCTAATTTATAATCATGTTGTTTGTCGGGAGTGTTTGTTCACATCTGTCTGTCGGCAAGTTTTATAAATCAATTAGCCCCAGACAGACACACTCTGTAGCTTTCTGTGTTCCCACAGATGTCACTTACTCATCAGCAGAAAAAACACTAGCCTTCGCTGTCTCCTAATTTGGGCGCACGTGAAAAACAATTAAGTATGTCTTCTGCACACGTGTATCAAAAGTGTTCCAGTTACCTGGCAACCAACCGAAAAACTATGCTGGAAAGCCAAACACCTGAGTACAATATTGTACCAATTTGCATATACGTGTATATATATGCCTGAAGAGATATATGTGGAGTTATTTTAGTAGTAAAGAATAAGGATTTGGGGAATTTCTTAAAATAACTGAGTTAGTTTATTACCATTTCTGCAAATGTGAACTTAAGGCGGGGGAAAATAAACCTGTGTATGAGATGGGGAGGGATTTTGGGAAGCCACAGGGTGCGCATAGCAGCCTCAGTGGTGTACTGCAGTCAGAGGGATTTAGGAGGAGTGCTGAAGTGACAGTTGAAGTTTACAAGCATTGTGCAGGAGATAATTGCGCTCAGCTGGTGCTTTACAGTCCTACTAACTTCTCTAGTTTGCTCGAAAACTCGTAGCAATATATTCCGTTATTGCTCAGTATGTATGGTCTCGCATTGATCTCTCTTTGGTTGCAAAGCACTTGCTATGAAAAGTTTAGGCTGGTCAGTCCTTCAGCTCCATCTTCTCCTGGGAACAAGAGATAACAGGAGTGGGCAAGGTATGGACAAAGATCTCCATCCAGTCTAAGTGTAGAAGGAAGAGGATTGGATTAAAACCCTGGTTTTCTTGAAGGTGGATAAGTGTGTGGTTTGAGGGAATGGCAAAGAGTGGGATGTGTGATGAAGGGCAGGTGAGATACGGCTGCGAGCAGGTACGGAGAGGTGTGGGTGGAGGGGGAGGAAGAGGGACATGGGGGTGTGAAGAGAGGAGAGGCTGCCCACCGGTAGGTGTGCAGCTTCAGCTTTTGCAACTCGTGCCCGCAGATGGGGTTAAAAACGAGGAGGTGGGTGCAATGTGGGATGAACACAGGCAGACGTCTCCAGACCAAGCGGTACACCCAGGCTGTGAACCTCGGGCAACTGCAGCACATTGCATGGTGGAAAGAGAGAGGTGTAGTGGTCATTTCTGTGTGCTCTTTTCTCTGGTTTTGTAAGCCACCTATTTCCTTACCTTGACTTTACTACTTTATTTCCCATAGACCAGTGGAGGGGTTAAGCTTTAATACCTTGCAGTAATAAAACTGTTTTAATTAGCATTTGCTTGGAATGACAAGACTACAAGTAATTAAGTTACACTGGGATCTAGTTGGAATGAAATTGATACCAGGGGATAGCATAAACATAAATCAGCATTTAAATAAACTTAAATCAGATTGCTGTAATTAAAAGGAAAATCCATTGGCATTAAGACATAAAAATAACAGATACAGATTTAATAAACATAACGAATGAGGGCAAGAGAGCCTGGAAAAATGTAAATTGTTCCTCCCCACATACCCGCGTCAAAAAAAGAAAAGAAGATAAGAGAGCACTGTTTGGTTAGTATTAAGGAAATACAATTACATTGGGATGGGAGAGAAGTTAGAGAGAAGATTATGAGTGTCTGTACGGAATGCCATTAACATTAACCTGATGCATTGCAAGTGAGTTCTAGTTATAAAAGTAATTACTGGCTACCGAACCCATCTGGAATCTGCAATCAAAGGACAAAGAGAGAAGAACGAGTGGAGGAGAAAGTGATTACTTCTCCGAAGTTAAGTAAGGCATGTGCAGTCAGGAGCCAGCAGCAGGCTGGTGTATTTTTTTCATGATAGAGAAAGAGCAAGCCAGCATATGCCTACCAACTCCTACTGTTTTCTTTAGGCTGCTCACCACTATAGGAGATGGCATTTTTGTATGATTAAAAATGATTCATTAGCCTTTTGGATTAAGGGAATCATGTATCTTCTTTAAATGTTATGTTAATTAAGATATACTAGGTGAAGTGCCCTATTTTTTTTGCAAGAGAATAATCTCCTTTCACAGAAGATAAAGGATTTGGAGGAATTGATGTAGGATGGAAGATTAAGAGAACTCTGMATGGTGATTCCAGTTCTGTTGTGACCTCTCAGGTGAGAAAACCCTACCTGAGCTRTGAATAACTCACTGAAAGCGCCCAGGCAGGTTATGGTGACAGTCACAACATAGTAAACATTGCTTTATGCTCCRGGTCCTTAGCTCTTCTGCGGGCAGGTCTTACCTTCGACTGCAGGGTCATCCAAGATGAAGTTGTAAAGGCCAGAGTGGATCAATGCAGACAGGGAAYAGAAGCACAACATTATTTATACACTATGCAACAGAAAGCGTCAGGCAAGCTTTATACACAGGGCAAAGATGTGGCTGTGTTCAGAGCTGTGCTGGTTAATGAAAATGTTCGCTAAAGGCTAAACTTTCTCTCTGGGGTCTTTCTAGTCTGTACAGATGGCCTGCACACAATGTGGACRCCCAACGCATCCCACGCATTTCACACTTACTGGTCCTACCTGGTGGACATGAGAAGTCCATGTGYCTTTGGACTGAAGTGTTTGGGAACCTTGAGATCTACCACACCTGCACTGTACTGCTGATGTGTAGATATGTCCAGTAAGTCTTATGTCTACTGTATGCATTAGACTTACTGTTAATACATGAGTGGGTTATCCAAGGTACATAGGGAATGACAGGGGCATCCCAGCWGAGTTACATTCCTTGTGCATCCACCAAAGAGTTGACCTGCACTTGTGCAGAAGACATTCAGCTGGGACTTCCAGATATTTTATAGTCATAGAATGCTTGAGTTGAAAGGGACCTGTGGAGGTGATTTTATCCAACCTTTTTTTCTAGTCTGACCTGGTTTTTGCAGTCTTGATAGTGGATATTTTGCCAAAATAAACAAATCTTCAAATTATATTTATCTGTTAAAAAAAAATCATTATTAGAAAAAGAAGGTGTGAGCAGTGAAATTTTTGAGGTTCAGATTAACAGATTTATTTAAACCGATGTAAAAAAATGTGTGCATGCTCCTATTCTGGGTCAGTGTTGGCTTAATTTATTTACGATATTTAACAACAGCATAAAGTCAAAGAAGCAGGAGCAATTTCTGACCCAGCATAAGAACGTGAAGCAGAATTTCTGTCAGTTAAGTAACGTGGTACGTGCATGTACGGGCAGCACCATGGCTCGATGATGGTAAGATGGGGTGAAAAAGAGACACGATTTTTAAAATTGAGGCCAGGGAAGACAGGGATTGTAGAAAAGGGGAAATAAACTCTTTGGCAGTGGCACAACCTCATTTCCTTTTGTTTACTCAAAAGTAAAAAATTGTGAAATTAGTGGATTTTTATAAAAGTGAACAATACTCATCCCATTCTAGTTACTGGGAGTTTTGCTATTAAGTTAATGGAACTGAGGTTCCAGTTCCTGTATTTAATCATCAGAAATATAATTTTATTGAGTAGTAACAGAGCAATTTTGCACCACATATTAGATGTCGCTTGCATACGTCAAAGCTGTTCCTTCCACGATGATCGTATTACTTAGCCCAGAATAATTAGCATTAATAATAATGTTGCGTTTGCAGGGAGAGAGACAGGATCAAACAGAGAAATTAACAGAATAACTTTTTGACATAAATCAAGCAGGCATTATTGAACCTTACTTGACCACACATTCACCTCCCCAGACTAAATGATTGCTTGTAACACAGACCTGCCAGTTTAATATCAGAGCATCAGGCCTCAATTGGTCTTTGCAGATCAGTGGATTTTTCGAGACATATTTGTACCCCTGGATAGAAGGGAGCAGAGGAATAGTTTGATGAGGGTCTTTCGCTGGTTTTTAAAGTGACAACCCATGGAGCCATCAGCTGGCAAATGCTAAGTGGGATAGGGAACTGAACGATCGTAGCCTGGTTATGATGACTGTGATCCTGCATCTGCACAACCCCATCTGGAACCTGTCGTGTTTTACAGACGTCGCCGGCTATGAATGCATAATGTGCCACGCTCTGTGGTGCAGTCACCTTATGGGTGAAACTCAGCAACTGACTTGACAGCATCCTGCCTCATTACACGAGAAATTTGGAGACAGAATGAGAAATTCTCCTGCCAAGTGGCAATACAGGRAGAACTTACCTAGGTCAGCTGTGATCGCCAAATGTAACATCAGACCAGGACAACTAAATGAATATCATTACACACAGTGAGAGAATGAATGAGCCAAGTCTTTAGTTTCCAACCCCCTTTTCTTTCAAATGAAGCTTGTTTACAGTACGAAATTGTCTCCATCAGAAAGAACCAGAAATGACAGAGGACAGATCTTCAATTTCTTACTTCACCTCCTGTTCTTTGCTCACCCAGTGTGAACCAAGGGATTGACTCTTGTGTATCCCCCACAGTATCCCTGTTCTTCTTATAAAAAGCCTTTGTTAAACCAACCATTGTTTTCTTGGGGAATTTCACAGAATCATGGCTTGCAATGGTAAAGTTGCAAAATGGATGGAGTTATCATTTGCTGTGTTTTTCTAGCAGGGAAAATCAGATGAAAGCTTTCTGCTAGGCTACTCTTGCACAAGAGCATCAGACGGTCATTTACTGCAGCACTGCCATCTCGTCTGGACAGAGCTGCTACCTTTCTCCTTGTGTCAGGAGGTAGTAGCACAAGATTCTCACTATCATCTAGATGAAAAAGTTCAAGGGAAGAGGCAAGCCAGATTTCATAGCAGAAGACACAGAGTCTCTAGGAGGCTGGGGACCCAGTTCCTTCCTGATGCTGCTCCTTTCGCATCAACTCCCTGTTCGCCAAATGTCTCTTGCTGTTCATTTTTTAAAAATTTCTATCTTGAGTCTATCCAAAAATATAGAACAAAGCCTCCTACTGAAATCAGTTACATTGACAAAATTGTCAACAATCCTGAAATAGTGTTTTTACCCCCTGCCGTGCCAAACAACAGAGTACGTCTACATACCCTGGCAGATCCTGAAGTACACCCTGATGGATGATAAGGACTTGTTGCATGGAAAAGAGAATTTTTTGCTAAAGTCGAGACTTACTCRACTGAGAGTGCCCTGCCTTGTAATACATAAATCTAGAAGTTATCAGCAGATCATAACTTTTGAGCAATAATAAAAATAGGCAAGTGATCTTGTCTGTCACCGGAGCACAAACCATAATTCTAAGCAGCAYGAAAAAAATGCATCGAAACCTGTCTATGGAGCAGTAGTTTATCTTGATAGATACATAAAATACTGCTACGGAAGGTGTTCATTAGACTTCAAGATCAGATGAAATTTCTGGGCAGACTTTGGGTTTAGACCTAAATGGAGTGCAATRCAGGAATCTAGTCTGAAGGCCAGATAGGATAAAAATCTTCTTCACAGAAGGAATAACACCACCAACACACATCTATTAGAGGCAGTTGGCAGTTCKATAAAACTGGAGAACAGTTGATGGGCTTTGCTATGGTAGATAAAAGCAGCATGTCTGTGCTTTTGCAGATCATCCAGTTTGCTTTCTTCTTACTTGAGTTGAACTTCTTCAGCCAGGTGGGCATCTCCTCCCCTCTCCCCATTCGCCATTCTCAGCCCGAGGAATGATTGCCCTATCCAGGTCTAGTGAATAAGCAACGGTGTCTTGTTGCATCATATCCCGTATCTTTAAACAACTCTCTGTGCATATTGGGAAGAGCAAGGGAACCTCRAAGTATCCCATCTGTGCCATAGCTATGTCGTGCACAACAGCACTCCAAAAACATCCAGTTGTTGATGTCAGCAAAGCTACCTGAATGTTGCTGAGTGGGAGGTTTTTCTTCAAGGTGTTGGCTATAACCAGCTTTGCCATTCTGTATGAGCTTGGTGAACTCCCTTCACTTCAGCATGCATCAGCTGGTCAATGTGTAATATGGAGATAACCATAATTAAAAGCCTTTTTAAGTTTCCTGACATTCATGGAGGACAAGTGCAATAGGCAAGCTGGATATTACTCAGCTATGGTCTTATGGTTGCTTATCTCAGAATGCTGTATGGATGAAGCATGCTATGGCTCCTGTTTGCCTCCATTCCCTGTTGTAAACGAGGTGTGCATGCTTGGCACTGGGGTCTGGCCTCTGGCATCTTCCTGGGGACAGCAGAGTCGTTCTGTTGTCACAGGGTTTTGCTGAAGGGTTACTAGAGCTTTTGGAGAAATTTATGACAAAGACACATCTTTCTCTCTCCTTCCTGCTGTCTTGCCCACTGCGTGAGTTTAACCACAGGGCACAATGTTTTCTTCCTTGCATCTCACTGATGTGTGAGAAGTGAGTGCCTTGTTAGAAAACAACTGAGCAGGCATCAACAGCCTGCACGCAGGAAAACAGGTTCAGTGTCATCGCTGCTGTAGAGCACGCACATACCAGGGAGAGAGAGAAAAGGAGACTCCACAGCTTTTGGGAAATCAAATTAAGATTGCATTGAAAAGTGCAAGCTGTTCATTGAAACAGTCTGATTTGGGGGGGTGGGAGAAGAGACAGTGGGAGCGATGGAGGGCAGGAACAAGCGAGAATTAAGAAATGACATGTCAGAAAAGCCATTTCAGCTAAACCACAGAATTCCTTTGCCAGGATGGAAAAATATGAAACCTGGCCTTGCTCTGCTCTTATAAATATCTGGCTGTGGAGACCCTGATGGAGGAAGAAGTGTTGTGCAGTGCCGGCTCAGAGTTGAATCAGTTTCTCCATGTGGACTTTTATGTCCCACTATGTAAAATTGAAAGATTATTTCTTTCATGCTTCAGTTTTCTGGCCTCTTCTTTTGGAGTTATTTACAAAAACCCAGCACTGTCCCCACCTCCCTTAGCAAGTCCCACCATTAGGTGGATCTGGCTCTGCTCCCAACTCTTGAGAAGTAAATCTCCCCAGCCAGGCCTGCTGACTAGCTCTTGGTTTCTTTTCTGCACGTTGTTGTTTGTTTGTTGATCCATGCTATGGGATGGAGCACAATTAAATGAAGAAAAATGAAAACATGGTGCTATGCCAGACACTTTTGCTGCTGTCTTGGTGATTATGAAATATGAGTGTGATTCTGGGCGAACAGACAAGAAGGGATAATGTTGTGTCCTTGATGTACTCTACCTCAGGCAGCTCTTTGGAGCTCTGGTCCTTCCCCAGGACCTCTGAGAAGACTGGCAGTGCTGATGTAGGCAGGAGCTGCCCTTGTCCCTGGGCTTGTTTCTTACTGAGTTTGTCACAACCTAAAGTGCATGATGGTTTGGTATTCTTAGGTAGACATTATTTTGAGATATATCTTTGTATAGGATGTAAATCTAACCTGTGTGGAAAGAGCCTGCTGTTACTTTGCATAAGGTTTTTTCTGTCATAAACCAGCCCATCTTCTTCTACTGAACCTAAAGTTTCTCATTCCCTGAGCAAAAACACAAGCTCTCACATAAGATCTTAGTACTATTATTATCCGCTACTATTTGCACATTGGCTTAGAATTTATTCCCACACCTTTCCTTCTTCAAGGCCTCCATTTTCCTCCTCTCTCCTCCTCACTCCTGTTTCTACCCCTCCATCTGTCTCTTGTTTTCCCACCATGTCAGTTCAGGAGAATCTACCACCACTTTTTATCCCCCAAACACTGCCATCAGTCCATCCTCTGAGACCACTTCATTCGGCAGCTGCCTTCCTCTGAAAGTTTCCTCTTCCAGGTCTCTGATCTTCCACAACTACATTACATTCTTAATTCTCCATTCTGAGCCCATCACCCATGCACCCATAAAGGCATGAACCCATGTCCTGAACTCCTGTTTGCCTGGGCTTCTGATCCCTCCTGCCCCGCAACCAATATCACTTACCTCTCAGCCTGTCTCTGTCACCCATCTTCTTCTGGATGGCTCATTGGGGAAGATGACCATAAGATAATAAATGTTTAGTGGAATTATCCCTGACCAACTCATTACAGCGTCCTCCTAGCATCATTCAAGGTAGAGGGCTCTCATGGAGAAGCCAGGTTCTGGCAGCTCTGCTCTTCCAGGAAAATTTGAGGCAATATGTTCAGCACCTTAATATTAAAGGAGAGACTTTGTACAGGCCAGACTGGGAGGACTGTTTGGCCACTACCTTATCTCGTGGGGGCTGGATGTGGCCTTCGGGCTGCCCATTGAGAAACAGTGTCATACAGCACCCATGTGGACTGGGTGCAACATGTAAAGATCTTGGGCGTGGAGTACTACCAGACTTGGAACTAGGTCTGCTGGATACTACAGCAGGACCTCCAATTCTGAAGTATTTTGGCAAAATTATTTTCTTTGTTTGTACAGTGACGATGCTTCCCTCATCAGAAAACAAGCAAAGGCGACTTTGAAACTTTGGACAAAAAAGGAAAAATGTTTGGTAGCAATGATCTGAAGTATTCTGGGAATTGCTCATCTTGTGACACACTTTGTGTTGCGTTTTTTCTTCATCTCTTTCAATATTACTATTACTGGTACTAGCTGAAAGTAAGAGATTTCAGCTCTAGAGAAACCAAGATACATACATCAAATATAATAGAAAATACCAAGAAATCAAGAATATTTCTTGGTCTAGTAAAGTAGACTTCAGATCTAATATTGGGACGTGTCTTAGCTAACAAGGCAATTTCTTACTAGTCTGAAAGACTGCCTGCAACCCAACCTGCTGAAATTAATAATACTTTTACTCATTGTGTTCCAGTGGAGAAACCACAAACTTGTACTGAGGACGCCTCAGCTGTATCCCCTGTTCAGGTTTTTGGGCAAGTCACCTGTTTTCTTTGATCTTGTATTTCCCATCTGCAAATGATGGATACTAACACTGGTGGCATGTACAACACTTGGAAATCAGGTGGTGACTGTAGCTACACGKTTTTTTTATTTGATGTTGTTAAATGCCAGTGGGGACAGGACAGGATAATGGAGGAATAGCAAGAAAGCTTACATTTTTGCAAAAAATGCATGATTTTACAACTGCAAATATTGTAGTAAAGCTTGGCGTGACACTTTTGAGAACAAATCCTCCACTGTTATTACTGAAAAAAACAGATCCAGAACTCACCAAGCAGAAATTAGGGGAAAGGGAGAATTCAGCAACCCAACATACTGCACCTTGATGTTATAATTGTAGCTGTGGCAGAGGAAAAGGAGGTAGGAGCAGCTGTATTGGCACTACCGTCAGAGGTACGCTGTGGTACACCATTACATTCTGTAATTGTACGATCATGCTGCCAGGGAAGTCAAGTGCTTTGCAGAAACTTCTGKGTATGTTTGCCTCATATCCTCCATCAAGGCAGCAGTTGCCGTGACCAAAAGGAAAGGCAGAGGACTGCTTTTCGAAAYAAGGGGGGCAAGGAGGGGGTGAGTCTTGGGAGAAAATGGAGATGAAGAAAATCTCATTCMTTTTCCTGGTGAATCATTTCCTACTTCTTCGGGCTCACTCAGACCCTGCTGCCGTTTTTACTGTGCCGGTGAAGGTGTTTGTATTTTCCTTCAAAATGCCACCTCCCACAACAGATGATTAATCTTTAAATAACATTCTCTAATGCTTAAACCTGGCTTTGAAGCTTTCATCTCCGTGTGATTTCAGTTGCAGTCACAGCCATGCCACATCTAGGATTACCCGCCACCCGCCAGTCGACATTCTTAGAAATGATAATAGGAAAATTGGGTGAATTTACTGATGATGAAAGATACTAGTTAGACAGCTGCTGTGACTGGAGTCCTTTGTGCTCTGAGCAGGTACAAGGTGATTAACACATCTTCCCTTTGCTCCCCATCCTTCTACTTCAGAGCCAACCTGGGGTCCGGCAAACAGGGAGGGTGGAAAAGATTAAGGCTGTGTTTGATGAGAACTGGGTGCAAATCCATTGCRACTGCTTTTGGATATTGGCAAATCACGTAGGGCTGGATGGAAAATGCAATGAAATCCCCAAAGTGGAGGGCAGAGCTGAGAGCATCCGAGACAGTGCAGCACAGTGCAGGCTCATCAGGTCCTACGAAAGTAGGGCACCATCCATCCCACTTACTGGAAATGTCTAGGCTTGGGCGGTATCACTGGTGCCCCAGAAGCTTTTTTTTGTCTGCAATGACTATAAAAAGAGCTGGGTGACTATCAAAAATGCAGACTCCTACGCTGCGGGTGGCTGACACAAGGTGCGAGGAACCCAACAGAGACRGGAGCACTTGCCTGAGATTTCAACTCTGCTACAGAGAGCATCTCGCTTGGCTGCTGTGCCCAAATAACAGTGACTCGCTCCCTGTGCTGTGTAATTTGGGGAAAAAAAAAGCTCCTCTGATCTGGATATGGTCATAATTGTGACTTTGCTTGTGGTTGTCTACCCTGATGAGTGTCTTTTGACTCCTTGGTCAGAAACTCCTCGAAGCGCCTTGGCTGTTGTAGCGTGAAGGACTCTCAGCAAAGATACACTGGGCTAGAGGGTGTAAAAAAGTGAGTCTTTTTTTCCCCAGTTTGCTCACAGTCTCTGACCTGGATAGAGTGCAACCAGTGGGTGAAATGGAGAAACCGATAAATCATTGCACAGCAAATAGAGTTTAGAATAAAAGCAAATTTCTCATTTCAGCTCTGCTTAAGCAGGATCGTATTCACACGTGGGTGTTAGTCCAGGCATTAGTGGGAAGTCTTTGGAAATCCTATATAACTGTTTGTTGAATGTCTCTTCTATTTATTTAGCATTAATTTTATTTATGCTATTTAATGCTTTCCAGCCTCATGCACATATCTGAGTGTCATCGTGAATGTATGTACATAAGAAACACACACAGTTAGCTTCCAGCCAAAGTCCTACTTGTTCAGGCATAAATTACAAAACCAAAACTAATGTGATTACAAACCCACCTATTTTTTTAATTACTTGGAGTCAGGGAGACTTGCAGGCACAAGTCAAGTCTTAAAAATGTGCTTGTAGTGTGCTCGTAAGTGTTATCTACAGCTACGTGACAGTTTTKACTTAGAGTTTGTTATCTGGGAGATCAAGTCCTTTCCAGCCTTGAAATCTGCAAATTCCTTTGCTACAGCGATTCAAAAACATAAGGCCTCTGAATAGGGTTATTGCTTCTGCTTCTCCTTCAATACCTACACTGTTTTATTAATTTTAAAATAACACTTGGAAGCTGAGCTTTCCTTCTAGAAACCTAAATTATTTAACCCAGAGAACTATTTAAGCCCCAACTCATTTCCTGAAAAGTAAGCAATAACCCCTTCAGAGGTGGAGARTTGAGGATGCTCAAATGATAGCAAAGGGAGCAGGTATTAAGCTRGTAGTAAATTGGGAATAGGATCTTGGGTACTTGTCTGAGAACATTCTCTCAATCCAAAGACCATCTTTCCTGTCCTTGCAACGCAGAAAAGCCCAGCTCCAGCAGCAAACTACAGCCTGGTGCAATTGTCAGCCCGAGCAGTGATTTCAGCCAGATTTCTTTCATGCTTGAAGATGTGGTGCTGTTTATCCCTGTGCTGGCTTGGGGTCTGACCAGAATAAAAACACATCCTTTTCCTCTTCATCTTCCCTGAACCTTSACCTGAAATTTGCATGGAAGCAAAGTGTTTACTGAAACTCAGAATAGACTGGTCATTTTTCTTC
This sequence comes from Oceanodroma leucorhoa, assembly GCA_030449065.1. Classification (NCBI taxonomy): domain Eukaryota; kingdom Metazoa; phylum Chordata; class Aves; order Procellariiformes; genus Oceanodroma; species Oceanodroma leucorhoa. The sequence goes on from JASVER010000079.1 coordinate 4,206,863, forward strand.
TTTCTCCAGATTGTTTTTTTTGATTAATTTGCTTCCTGGTGCTTCACTGTGTCCTATGTCATGAAAGGCTTTTTGTACTAGAAAGCTCTATAGAAGTGAGCACGTCCTAAAATATGTTAAAGAGGAACTTAGACATTCTGTTTCTAGCTAGGGATTTAGTTTGAAATGAAGAAAACGCTGGTGCTGGACCAGGTATGGAACAGCTTTCTTGTGCAGGGTGACAGCAAGGCTTGCAAGACACAGCCGGCCATCAGCAGGATGCTACACACATCCAGCACCTGCCAGGCCTAAGAATTCTGGAAATACACCCAGAGAAGTCAGTTTTTGTTTTTTCACGAGAGGGAGAGAGATGGATTTCCCCAGCTCTGGGGGGATTAAATGCCAGTTGGGTTGACTCAATAACGTGGAGTGAACAGGGTCAAAAAAACGACTTCATCTTTCAAGTGATGGGTTTGTCTGCATTGGCACGAACACATTCTCCACTGTATTCACCACAAACAGGCTTTTCTTCCCGTATCAGCCTGCAAKGGCTTTTTGTTCCAACGGGTTTTTTTTTCCACATAGAACAAACATATTTATTGTCAACACTGCAAGAAAAGCCCGATTACCTTATGTCTGAGTTCCCATGTGTCTCACTTACACTATCCCAGGGCATTGATAGACTGTAGGATCTTGTTCCAAGGCCTTATCTGGTTTTCATTTCAGTAGTCCTTTTTGAGTCTAGTYCTATACAGCAACTTACCCGTGTATCTGTCTGACCTTCTGCACCAAAAGCCACTCCGTCCTTTAAGCGCTGAAATAGATTTCCCTTCTTYCATCAGCCTGGCATGCGAAGCCCCAGACTTTGCCCCTAGCCCCAGCCCTGTGGAGTTTGTATCAACATCGCCAGCAAAGGATGTCGAGGCAACAGCTTTCCAAGCCTCAGCAGTGATATTATCAGACCATTAACCTGAGTAAGCTCTATCGTTATACCTGCGTATTTTGACACCTCCGAGTTACTATGCACTCTCTCTTGCAGCAGACAGCTTCCTCTTTGCAGCTTAGTAGCTGCTCCACGCACTGGTTCCACATTTGCCTTTTAAGATGTGTAAAGCTTATCTGCTTCCCCCGCGCACGTATTTTTTATTTTCTTTTTTTTTTTGAAAAGCCAGATCTTCAGCCGGTGTAAATGCAGTCAGTGGAACTGTAGTGATTTACAGGAGCTAGCTCGGCAGCCCCTGTTCGGAGAGCTGTTAACCATTTGCTATTCTTTGGAAACAATTAAGTATTCTGGGTAAAATGCAATAGCATAACACTTAGAGTAAACCATGCATTTAACGGAGTGTGTTCCTAGTAATGGGTGAATTTTAATAGGATTAAGAAAAAACATTTCTTCACGTGTCTGGGCATCTTAATTACTGTTTGTAGGTAGGTGGGAAGATTGTCCCTGTGTCTGAGACACTGCTTTGCAAATGATTTCCTGTGCCTCTCTAAGTTAACCACTTGAGTCTGTTATATAGTTGAGTCTAATATATATTTCCAAATGGGCTCAAATTTTAGAGTTAAAGGTGACCCACATGAAACAACTTTTAACAGAGCTATGTGGTTAGGTGTTTGTGGKTTTTTTTCTTTCTTTTATAKCTTAAACAAGAATATGCTAATTCTTGCTCACAAATCAGTAAGCCATTTTAAATCATGTAAACCTTACTCATTTGTATGAGATCAGACAGCTTACTATCCATGTTTAATTTGGGCATCTTGGTTTCTTTTCTTCTCTCAGTGGATAGGATGGATTAGGATCTGGATGCCTTGAGTAGTTGTCGTGGTTTAACCCCAGCCGGCAACCAAACACCACGCAGCCGCTCGCTCACCCCCACCTCCGGTAGGATTAGGGGAGAGAATCAGGAGGGCACACAAAGGAAAACCCACAGGTTGAGATAAAAACAGTTTATTAATGGAAATAAAACAAAGTAGAACAGTAATAACAATAATGATAACAACAACAATAACAGAATATACAAAACAGGCGATGCACAATGCAATTGCT